>LGSM01000415.1:0-29818 GCA_001314345.1 Phytophthora multivora
AAGCTGAGATACACCTACAAATGTGGGTGTCCGAAACATTTTGTCGCGCAGTGTACCAATCGATCCTGCCCAAAATGACAAATATCAAAGTTTGTAATAGCGGAAATAACCACAATTTGGACCAAAGACCTCCTGACCGAATTTTTCATTTAAACCTGATTTTTGATTGTTTGATTGAGTTTTAGAATCTTTTTCGATTACTTGATGAAAGAATAATTGTAAAACGTTGAGTAAGCATTGGAATAATCTTGAGTAAGCATTGGAATAATCTTGAGTAAGCATTCGTAGCATGCATAACACGTGCAATCGTCATTTTGACGAATTAAATTCGCTCGTTCTCTGGGTATGATTGTGTACGAGATGCACATCTCGTACACAATCAAGGTTAACACATCGAGATGTGCTAAGCCCATGTCGCATCGCATAAATTTTGCCGCATAATCGTCTTCAGCGAGTGAGTCACTACGACATTGCCGCCGAATGCAGAAAGCGAAGCGAATACCGAACGACGAGAATCTCGCCGCGATTCAAAAACGAGAAGTGTCTTCGATCATTCATGTCGGTGCAGTGGTGTTGGACAAAAAAACTGACCCTACTTAGGTAGAATATCGCTACTGGCACATGTACTTCTATCTCTTGTCCATTTGTCCATTAGATACGGTGTACATGAGCGATTGGACGTGGCGTGAAGATTTGCAGAAGTTATCCATGTACTGACAAGGCGTGATGAGTCCTCACTGGGGACACAGTGCACCCCACGTTCAGTTCAAGCTCCATGGTAGTCCAAGAGCTTTTATCCTTCGCTCTGTCGCGGCGACCGCTGCGGCGGATGTCATTTGGGTATTTGTAAAGCCCCTAGCGATTTCAGTATTGTATAGTTAGCCGTCTAACGTAAATACGTGACCTCTTTGTGAAGCTTAGCAACTATCCTATCCAAAGGTAGCCTTTACCAAAAAGATTTTGGCAAAAACCCA
Organism: Phytophthora multivora; assembly: GCA_001314345.1. Classification (NCBI taxonomy): domain Eukaryota; phylum Oomycota; class Peronosporomycetes; order Peronosporales; family Peronosporaceae; genus Phytophthora; species Phytophthora multivora. Next base: position 975 of record LGSM01000415.1, read on the forward strand.
CCTGGTGGCTCAATCCAACGATTTATGCAATTCATATGCGAGTTGAACTTACAAAATAATTACTGTAAAGCTGCTATGAATACATGCACAGTAACAAGAAAGCTACAGGCTGTAGCCTACAGTACAGTACTTTAAGTACTTGTCTAGTGACCTCCACCAATGGTGGCATTTTTCATTTCGCTCTCAACAAGGAACCTCTCAAGCCTCCAAGCATTTCGAACCATGCGTCTGTCCTTCATGCTGCCTCTTGCGGTGGCCGCCATCTACTGCACGACTTGTAACGCAACTGCAGACCCCGACCAAAACAAGATATCGATGGTGCACTCGCTCAATGCACGACTGAACGACGATGTTGGTGGCAAAAGATTTCTTCGCACGCACCAAGAGAGAGAAGAATCCGACACGGAGGAACGCTTCTTTGAGAAGGCAGCAGTAAAAAAGTTGGCCAAGGCAATTATTGCGGATCCTAGCAAGGCAAATGACGCTTACAAGAAGTGGTCGGAGAAGGAGTATACTCTGACGCAATTGAGTGACTTCTTGAAGTCCAAGACGAAGGGGAAGTACGATCGTGTCTACAACGGTTACGCGCTCCACTTGGATTACTGAAAAGGTCTCGTGGGAACGCATGTAATTTCGCCTCTACTGGAAGATTCCTTGTCAAAACTCGTTACGCGAAGTACTCGTTGTCTTCCGGTCGTTCTCGATCATAGTGGTCATTGCTACCGACGCACAAAACGTTTTCGGAATAAAGTCAATGAGAACTCGATCTTCTTTCAAATGTTATTGTGAATACTCCAAACTATTAATTATAGCGTCATGTGAACTTTCAAGTGCCAGTTATATAGTCACGATATGGTACGGTCAACAACTATAAAGGACGCACTAACATTCTTCTCCAGCCACAACGTGGAGTCTATCAAATTCTCGATCCAGTGTTTGCTTCTATTCAGTGTGAGGGCACTGACGCTGCTGCCAGCAAACTCCAGTTCGTTAAAAGAGTCGACGGCATCTGATAGTGTAAAAAGGATAATGCAGTCAGCACGGGAATACTACGAATCAACCTTCATAGCGACTTGCCTCGGTCGTCGCCCCTCTCAGAATCCATGTGAGCGATCACCAACGTCTGCATCCAAGTCGCGTCCACTTGAGAGAAACCTTTCATCACCTCCGTAGATGCCACTGTTGTTGCTTCTATTCAGTGTGTCGGACGATCTGAGGTTTGTTAACAGCAGCGTCAGTGCCCTGACGGCAGCTCATATCGTAGTGTACAAAGGATCATGCAAGCAGCACGAGAATACCAGTGGTATTATACCACAAAGCAACCTATAGTGACTTGCCTTTGTAGTTGCCCCTCTCAGAATCCATGTGAGCAACCGCACACGTCTGCATCCAAGTCGCGTCCGCTTGAGAGAAACCTTTCATCACCTCCGTAGGTGCCACTGCTGCTTCCGTGTAAAGTCGTTCGACCTCATGCTTTTGTACTGCAGGTCCAGTCGACTTTAAGCTTTCGCCGTCCTTCGTAGCTCCATCCGAATCTGCGAACGCATCTGGCGACGCATCGTTTGCTGCTGCTTACTGGGTGAGCGATAAAGCTGCTTCCAGTGCATACAGGTTCTGTCGTAAAGCAGTCGTATAACTCTCTTCCACCTTATTCTGCAGTCCTTCGTTAACATACCAGAGTATATGGTACAACTTCCCAAGCAACAAATTAATGTTAAGGCGCTTAGACTCCGTTCTTCATGTGGTGTCGACTTTAACTGTATCCCGTCAGTTCGATTATCACCAAAAAGCAGCTCCTGGTGAGCCATACCACTTCCATAGCTTCGTGGATACATTCGAACATCGGGCACTTTGAACTTCGCGTCTTCGTTCGTCACGACACTCACATCTCTGCAGCTGTGGTGGTATTAATAATATCTCTGTATTAATCAGTAGTGAAAGACACACGAGTCAAATTCTCTATCGTTTGAATTGCCGTTGCAACTTGAATCACAATGGCGCGTTTAAATTCTCGCCAAGGAGGCCAGAAATTCATCTAGAATTTGAGCCGAATCCACGTCCCTATTGTGGACGAAAAGCTACTGCTGCTGCATCATTTCAGCATTGGAACATGACGACTGCCGGTCACTGGCATTGGCTGTAGCGGCCTCGTCGCGAGACGCGATAACTGCAGCTAGTCAATATCATTCCAATGTGTTTTCTTCGTAAATGTTCAAATTGGCTCGACATAAAACATCGAGTCTTTGCTAACTTTGTGATGCATCATGGCTGTCGGGGATCCGAGCATTCCTTTTGGTTGACGTTGGGCAATGCGTAGTCGACGGTTTTCCTGCAGAGTACGAGATAATTAGCAACAAAACTCTCGATTTCTTCCCTTGTGCTGCTCACCTCTTCAAAAGTTTGCTCAAAATGGCTGTGGCGATGCAACGCCTTGGCAGCTAGACGTAGTGTTTCGTGCTGCTCTATGAGCTTCTGCTCGTGCTGTGAAAAAGCGTCTATCCGGTTGATATGCGCGAGCAAAATTCGAGTTTTGGCCTCTGCTCGTCGCTGCTTGCGCTCCTTGTCGAATTCGAAAGACAACCGGTCCACATCTTTAAAAACACAGCAGCATGACACAGTATAAGCGTTAGAAGTACAGTATGAAAACTCTTCTTCAGCAACTATCGACGTACCATTCTTTTGCACGAGTGCTGCATCCATCTTCGGGCCATTCCCACTAAGAGGTGCCAATACACCAGGAACGCTTCCTTCGGGATGGCCATTTTCTGAAGCCATTTCCACCGGCGTAACTTGTTCAATCAACTGTGCAGCATGCGCTCGGACTCGGTTGATGTAACTTTCCTGATAGTAGAGCGTTGGGTCTTGCCCAGCTTGGTTCAACCGCTCCTCAGACAGGCGAAGGTGTTTCACGAAACTGCGATAAGGCACTTTGGAGTCCTCTGCCAGCTGGTCGTCAAATTCAGCCAAAAGTGCGCGAGCTTGACCTTCAACCAGCCCGAAGTTGGGAGCTTGCAATCCATCGACAAGTTGTTTGCACGTTATAAATCCAGACCCTCCTGGGTCTCGTGCCTTGAGTGCCGCCAGTAAAACGGATTTCCTCGAGCCACATCCGATCGGACTCGCGTACCAGTGCTCGTTCTTGTACGATTTCGCAGCGGTTTCGTGCGAGTCGATCGATTCCTCGAGCACTTGCTGCAGGGAGAAGAAGACGCAAAAAAAAAAAAGTTAGTTGACAACACCACAGTAGCAAATCTTGAAACGTACTTTAGCCTCGGCTAGAGCTTCTTGTGGCGGGAGTGTGTCCTCGACCCTGCACTGTCCACCTTGGATGGCCGTTCCACCGGTCGAACTCGAGGAGATCAGAGGCAGCTTGAACTTTTCGCGTCGAACGGGCTGAAGTTGCCGTCGATCTGCCACACCATTGTCACACGGCGACGACTCGACTTGCGCTGCCTCAGACCGAGTGTCTCCAGAGCTCGGCGGCTGTCGAGGCAGATGGCGTGCGGCGCCGCGAGCCTCACAATTGTGGATGACCGACGGCAGATTGGTGCAGCCCAATACCCCGCGACGCTGCCTGCCCATGGTCCGCCCTCCACAAACTGCTGCCTTCTGGCTGGGGCCGGGTTTAGCACGACACACGTGGCGTTAGGTGTACTGGAATTATTGCTTGGCATCAAATGAGACTGCAGTTGTGGTGGTGAGTAGGTGCCCAGGGAGTCAACTAATTGGGCAAATTGTTGAAGTTCACGGTCTGAAAAACTTATCCGAAGTGGCTACATCGGATGAGCCAAGATGTGAGGATGAGGACACAATTTAACCGACGATTTAACCCCGATTTACTAATTTAGTACAGCGCTATCACTCAATAAGGGAGAACCATCTAGTGCTACACTGTCGTCTGTTGCAGTTTTTTTTCGGTTATGGGAACTCACCTGAAGATACGCCACTTCCGTTTTCGAGATGCAACAATAATGCTTGAAGGCAATTGCACCTGGTGGACTCGATGGCGTTCTTCGCCTTTGCCCAGGCAGCGGCGGTTAAAAGAAGTTCTTACTCGGAACGCGTTCATTGCTGTGCGGGGAATCCCCACTGGGGACCCCAGCGGATGACAGATCCCAGTCTGTAGGAGACGATCAGCGCGGCGCTGAGTCCACTCTAACGGTCTCTGCGCGCGACGCCCGTCCTCACGCCTCCGACTCTCTTCTACACGCGTCGTCGCGCTTGAGTTTGATTGACCCGAGAGAAATCGCCATCGCGGCAAAGCTTCCCGACGTGGGGAAAATACTGAGCGCGTCGACTCGTTACTCGCGCCCACGTGCCTTTGTATAGGGCCGCTCTTCTCGAGTGACATCGGCTGTCCCAGCTGGCCGCGCCAAAGGCAGCATTTCGGCAGTGAGTGCCACCGCTGGTGGAAATTGGTACATGTAGTAAAGTTGCCATCTTGCCAAGATTCTTGGCCCCAAAGTCGCTGCAGACGGTAGTCGTGAACCAGCCGATCGGTTAGCAAAAGTTTTTTTTTTTTTTTTCCATTGACAAGACTTTGGACCAGGACCAGAAGCAGCAAGCAATGCCACGACGGGCGACTTGACAGACGAGCGAAAGTTTTTCCTTTTGCCGTTTTGTTTGGCTCACAGTGGCAAAAAGCCTCCAAGCAGAGACTTTTGCCTCGGTCTCCGATTGGCGAACGAAGCGGCGCACCTTTTGTGACTTGTCTTCAGTATTGCGGTGTGCAAATTGCAAAAACTGGTCGCAATAGAGCAGGAGCGATTAGGTTCCTCTGCGTTGGAGCAGAGCCAGTTGGTGAACTGACTTCTACGCGGGGTGGAGCGGCATCCGACGATCGCACACTTTGGCAGAGACCGCGAAGCGCACAAGAAGCCGAGGAACGCTCAGCGAATTGCACGGTCGAAAGAAACCGCTTCGAGTGCTTGTAGCGTAGCAGCAACAGGTACATCCGCAGCTTCCGACTTGCCAACGCGCCTCCTTCACAGCAGCAGCAAAAACTAGATCAGCAGTCAAGACGCGTCTCTTTGGCATGAACCACCGCAGCAATTCGTCAGGGCCGTCGCGCCGAGGCGGCAATCGCAGTGGCAATGGCGTTAGTATCCCTGGACTCAACGTGGACATCGAGATGCTCGTGCAGAGCACACAGGGGTCAGCGATGCACTTTGGCCGCAAGACTGCAGGCGAGAAGTTCCACGGCTGGCTCTGGAAGAAGTCTGGCCGCTTCTCCAAGTGGCGCAACCAGCATTTCGTGCTTGATGGCGCGCTGTTGACGTACTACGACACGTTTCCGACCGACCAGTTCGTCTCCGAATCGTCTTTGATGCCAATTCCAGGCGACAACCTCTTCACGACCAAGAGCGAGTCGACCCCCGCAGGTGCAGTGCGTGTAGCGCACGTCGAGACCTCGCAGAAGTCCAAGATTGCGTTTAAGGTGTACGCCGTTAGCGGCAAGATCATCGACGTTCGCGCGAAGAACGAAACGCTGTGCAGACAGTGGGTGGACCGACTGAACGAGGCGGCGGCATTGGCAAAGCGTCAGGAGTCTCTAAACACCAGCACCACCAGCACCGCGTCATCGACTCTTTCAGTGGGCTACTCGGATTCGGAGCTGGACTTACAGTGCAACATCGTGGACAAGAGCGGATGGCTCGAAGTGGGCGACCGCAAGTCGAAGCGCGCACGGTTCTGCGTCATGCAGGGCAACATGTTCACGGTGTACGACACGGAGGATGCGTGGGCCGTTCCGCTAAGTCGTGCGTACGTGACCCACGCGGAGAAGATCAGCGAAGCCACCTGCGAGTTTTCCGTGTCGACGTCTGCCGGCAAAACGACCAAGACATTGATGTGCAAGGCAAGGTCGCAGGACGAAATGCACCTCTGGATCGAGGCGCTGAGCAATGCGTTCGAGTAATTGCAGCGCTGTTTTTCATTCCAACCACCGTGACTCGCGGTACCTAGCGTAGTAGATGTGACGGCCACGCCCAGCGCCATGTTTCCAAGTCCCCAGCGAAGACTCCAGCATCACGGCGCTTCTGTTCAAATTGTGTTCGACGGGTGGCGAGCGTATGCGGCGTATTTAAGTTATTCACCGACCCGACAGAGGGCGGTAAGTTAGTAGTAAGCGTTTTGTCGAGACCACGTAATTAGACGTGCAACCGATTGGTAGTTGCATGCAGCTAAGCAAACAACACGCGATCTTCATTCGTAAAATGATTGTTATGTTTTTTGTTTTTTTAAACAACATTCGATATGTAATGATACTTTGCAAATTCGTTCTCTCTATATCTTTAGAAGAACAATTCCAAAGCCACATACTGTACATCAAGTGCTCACAGTCCCTGCCAGCCATTCCGAAGCCGAACGCATCATAATACGGTACATGTAGTAAGTTAGTCAACTTGGTTTGCAATCGAGCAACGGCGTCTTCCGCACTCATTCGGTATCTCGTGCTCTCGCGGAGTTGAACTCTTCCATGGAGCAACGTGCGCACTAACGACAGCACGTTCCAACACCCAACGCATCGCTCACTTGAGTGTCGACGGCACGTATGGAGTCGGACCATCGTCAGGAGGAACAGGAAGAGTCCAGCCTGGGCCTGTCCACAATCGACCATTGGTGCAGGGACGATGCTTTGATAAGCATCGCACTTCAACACGTTGCTGTTCTATAAATTGGAATTTCGTCACCTTCCAGTACTGCAACGTACTGTACTACATGTACTACGTAGTAGTAGTAAATACTTAATTACGTTTATTCATATCCGCAGTTGGTCATAACTATTCGTTATGCTCCTTATCAGACAAAGCGCAATTAGTCCTCGTCGTGAGCCCGCATAAGGTCCTGAAGCCCTCGACGATTGAGCCTCTGGTGCTGCTGCATGAGAACCATCCGGCGCTTATCACTAATGACGTCCGTGGAATTCTGGTCCAGCAGCTCCTGGCGCACCTCATGCTGGAGCGCGTGGAGGATCTCCGTCATCTTAGGGCGGCGCATGGGGTCAGTATCCAAGCAACGCGCAATGAGCTCCCGTCGACAAGGCGAACAGGAGGGAGGGATTGTCGGCCGTAGGTCTCCACGTGACACCCCCATCATAATGTCGATAGTTGTGTAGTCCTTCGGGAGGTCATGGTAGGGCTCGTGTCGCGTCTCGAGCTCGACAAGGATTACGCCAAAGCTGTAGCAGTCCACTTGGGTGTCATATCGCTCCTCGCGTAGGATCTCGGGTGCTAACCAGTACGGCGTGCCGACAATTGTACTGAAAAGCTTTCCAGGAAGCAACTGGCGCTTGGATTCGCCAAAGTCCGACACTTTGCACGAGTACGTGCGCGTACACAGCAAGTTGGAAGACTTGAGGTCGCGATGCACGAGCGGTGGGTCGCAGTTGTGTAGGTACGACACGCCTTGAGCCACGTCCGTCGCGATCTTCAGCAGCGGATCACTCCAGGCCAGTGCGATGGGGCTACGCAGCAGCGTCAACACGTCGCCACGCTCGAGGTATTCCATCACGAGGCCGACGTTGGACAAGTTGTCGAACGTCGCGCCGATGAACAGCACAATGTTCGGGTGTCGGAGGCACGCCAGAAGCTCCACCTTACTCTTGAACGCTGCCAGGCCCTCAGCTGTTAGGCACGACTGCGCCAACCGCTTCACCACGACGTCCGTCTGGTGATATTCGCCCACCAGCACCTCGCCGTTTGGTGTCTTTGCCAGGATCTCCTTCAAATTCAGGTCTGCAAACGGAATTGAGACCGTCAGGAACAGCTCCATGTCGCCCGTAGCGCTGAGAGCTCGTTCCAAAGCTTCCTTTTCGTCCCGGGTCATGGCGTTGCGGTTCTCCAGTCCAATCTGCTTCACCGACAGATCCAACTTCAGCGTCGTGTTAATACGCTCAGCACGCACTTTGGAGGCGTACGCCATCCGAGCTGCGCGATCCTCGGAATAAGTCGCAGTCAAGGCGAAACAGGTAGGTAGAAACACACAGAGGAAGAAGAGAAACGCCTCGTTGCTCATGACGCGTCTGCTGGACGAAATCAGTGGCGTCGCCCCCAAGAAACACAGCATCAACGTCGTGATCCACTCCGCCACAGCCAGTAGCAGCACGTGCGTGAAATCCAACTTCATGGCCACTGCGACGATACCCGCAAACGCAGCCAGCACTGCCAGTACACCCATGAGCAAAGAATAGGCCAGTTTGCTGTCGTATAGCTGCAACCACGACAGCATCGTCATTTGGCCATCCACGCCGGAGATCTTGCCCCATTCAGACGTGTCGTACCAGGACGTAGGCATCACTGGATCTAAAGCACAGACCACCCCATTCGCCAGACTTTGCTGCAGATTCTTCCTCATGCCAACCAGTTCGTGATGCACAAACACTGCGAGGCCTACGGACCAGCACAAGATAATCAGCGACGCGATGACCTTCCAGTGCCGGCGGATGTAGTACACTCCGATCCGCAGCCTCATACTCCCTTCAAAATATTTTAGTGGTAACATGCCGTAGATCACAGCAAAGGGGGCAAAACTCCACAATAACCACGTAAGTCCTTCGTCCTTAGACATTGGCTCAACGAACGCCACGCAGCTCGTCTCCGTTGCATTGGATGAAGGCGAAGCTTCTTCATCCAGTAAAGAAGAGAGAAGATCCACCCAGGCATAGTCGTTGCCTGACGGAGCAATACACGTATCTTTAAACCTGTGGAACAGGAAATACGCCGCTCCTTCGAAGGCCACAAGGGCCAGCATGAGTCTGCGAGCCACGGGGAAGTCCACCGTGGAGGAGTAAAGCTGGTACGATTCCTCCATCCTCTCGTCTCGGAAGTGGTTACTTAAGAGCTTTAAGTCCACACGAGGGTCCATGTGGGCTTGCCATGTAGCTGACCCTTGCGCAGAGAGCAATTGCACCCCACTGGGGGTTCTAGACGACTGGTTTTCTTCTTTAGAAGACGTGGAAGAGCTGTGAGAAGAGGATTCCGACGAAGAAGAGGGTGAACGACGGCGGTGGCGCGTGGCTGGAGTGCTTGGACGGCCGTCGGGGGTAGTTAACCGGCTGTAGGCGCTGTCATTGTCTCCTTGATCTACATCCGAAGCCTCTAGGACGTCAAGTCTCCGTTCCTGCATTTTGCGTCGATTCAGCGTAATTGTGCCTTGTCTATTTTTCTGTGTTGATCAAATAAGACTATAAGACTATAATCTGGTCCGATTTACTCTCCCATAGATTTTGGTCGAGTCAATCCATTTGCATCAAAAGACCAAGCTAAAGCATCGAGGGGGTACGCCGCGCACACCAAGCTCCAGCTCTACATCGACAGCATGTCCTCGACGCGTCCGATCCCCATCGGAAGCAGCGGTAGTCAGCGTGGGTCCCCTGTGACGCGCAGTCCTAACGGCGCCGCCATGGTGTCGCACTCGCTACCTGCAGACATGCACCACGTCCACCTCTCACGCTTCATGACGAGCTCGAACGGCCCTCGATCCGGCGGGTTACAGCCACCCAGAGCCCCATTGGTGGGGTCCATGCCTGAACCAAACTTCCTGCAGTTGGACAGCATGCCGGATTTGGCGCTGGGACCTCCTGCCGAGACTATTCAAGAAGACTCGCCACCAGCCCGTGCACCCGCCGTCATTCAGGTGCGCTACATTCTGTTTTTTCTGGGGGTTATTTACTGTATTAATGCCTTTTTATCGCAGTTTGCTAGTTCGTGTCCAGGGGATATCGGCTTTTTGAGAAGAAACCCCACAAGAAACTCGTGGACACCGTCGCTGGAGCCACATTTGGCGGAGCACGATGATTTTGATCTGTCCAAGAGCCCAGCACTGGCTGCCATGTCGGCGTTGAGAGAGAGGAGTGAATTAGGCGAAGGAGCCGCGCAATACACGGGCAATGGCTCGTCGTTCAGGTCGTTTAACGCACGCGGCGCAGCAGGAACACAGCCCTCAAGGCATTACTATGCGTCGGACGAGTCGTCAAGATCTGCTGTGAGTGCGGAGCTATTGGAGAGACTGAGCATTACGTCGGAGGAAGGAGAGGAGGCAGTTGACAGAGACGAGCGCTATCGGATGCCGGGCTACGACTCACAGATACCAGCAGATCAGAGACGGCGGGCGGAGCGGCGCGGATCGTACGGCAATGTGTCGGATACAGGCGACACCGGCATCTTTGAATTCGATGACCAATAGACTCGGCAGGCAGTGCGATAAACAAACAGAAAATGGCAAAAACCCCAGGCGGAAAGACAAATGTGAAGGCTGAAGTTGCAGGTGGCGATATGTACGCGATGATGACAAGACGAAACAGAGCGAACACTTGTGTTCAGAGATTGCGATGCTGTTCGTACAAGGTCGGAGGTAAAAGGAAGAGACAAGAGATCGATGAGCTGCTTAATTGAAAACTGTGGTTTTGTCCACTTTGTGTCTTCTTGAGTAAAACGAAGCAGACTACAGTGCACTAAAGTCACGAGAGTTGCCGTTCGTAAGTTGTGAACTTGCCAGCAGCGTTTAGGATTGGAATCAAAATGCGAGTCATTTCTTTGAACTAAAACTCGATGATCTCGCTGCCAGGCGACCACCGAGAAATCGTTATGACCAGACTTACCGCGCCTTTAGATTGTTATTGTACCTTTGACTCACAGAGTCTTTTGAAGTAAACATGTACTGAGGTGGATTCTGACTGTAGTTCAATGGATATTGTACCTGTAGACTGCAGGTTGTACATGTACATGCACGTGCCAGTGCCGTACGTGCAGAGCGATGGAATGGTGACGTTGAACGGGAGCGACAGCGCTGATCCCTTCGCATACTCCGGATGTTCGCAGCCTCGTCTACATGTAACGCACATGTACCATATAGAGCTGTGGGTACTGTGTGGTCCATAAAGATAAATTGGTGCTGTCGTTGCCAGCGGCTCGCTGGTTCTTGTAGCAAATTACTATAATACATGTACCGATACTATTAAGGTAGTAGCAATGCTTCATGTCGGTTGGACAATCTCCGGGCGTTGACGAACACTAAAACCTCGCTTTTGCGAGCGTCCACAATCGCTGGATATTCTGTCCACCTGTCTCAGTTGAAGTCTTATTGCCACACCACAGCCACATAATAAGAACCCTTCAGGGCGGCGCAAAAAGGAGGGGTGACATCATTTTTATTATTCAAAGAAGCACAATAACATCAGGTAAATCTATTGAGTCTGCCCTCCTGCACATGTCGTTGCGTCGCCTGATCTTCTTGCAAAAAATGCACCCACGCGGTAGTCAATCAATCAGTCTGTTGTCAGATTGCCACTTTTATATTTGCCCTCGTAATTCCAGGAATCAATTCCCCATTTGCTCGGAGCTCGCGAGGACTAAAATCGCAATTCCAGCGGCCATGCTACTCGATGTTCAGCGGGATCTACGCTTGTTGCATCTGCCGGATGCCATACCGGACTCCATTGAGCTGGTGCAGCGTACGAAGAAAACCTCCCCAAGTTCCAAGGAGACCCACAGTTCAAGGGCCAATGCAGTCGCTCGTTGGCAGCAGATTCGCGCTGGAATGGACCAGTTGACGCGTGGCATGAAGCGTGTCAGACTCCACAGTGACGGAGAGTCCGCAGAACTCACGTTCGGCGCCTCTATGCTGCACAAGGACTTCTGGCTCGAGGCCCTGGACACGCAGCACCGCTATGGCTTTCACTTGCGTGCGTTCCACAAAGCCTGGAAGCAGGAGATGGAAGAGGAGAAAGAAGGTCGCGATAGTGAAGACGCATCTTTCTTTCACTGGCTGGATTACGGCAATGGCAAGAACTTGGATCTGCCGGAATGCACTCAGCAGGAGCTACGTACAACTCGAGTGGAGTACTGCAATGCAGAGCAGCGCAAGAATTACGAACTTGAATTCATTTTAAACGGAGAGGACGACGAGGTCACCGTGCAGTACGCCTCGTCGGGATGCGTTGTTCACACGGACGAACACAGCAAGTGGATCTTTGTATTGGACCTCTCAGGCCGCATGTACCTTGGCCGTAAGCGCAAAGGACGCTTCCACCACTCAAGTTTTGTCTCGGGTGCGCCGATCTTAGCAGCAGGAAAGACCATCATTAAAAACGGCGTCATTCTTGCTATCGAACCGCACAGCGGCCACTTCAAGCCGCGCCTAGAGAACCTCCTAGCTCTTTGCTCGATGCTGGTAAATCACGGCGTTAATCTCGACAACGTCGCCTTCATCAGACCAAAGAAATGGACCTGTGCGTGGCCTTTTCCGGCACAACCAGACGTGGAGCTCGAGGACTTTGCCGGTGCCTCAGATACAGACTACGGAGCCGATAAATCAGACTCGGAGGAGTCGCAGACACTCCTACCTAGCGGTAGAATAGAATAAGTCTATCTGTGCTAGCCTGTAGCGTTTGTATTTATCGTGGATCGAATAAATGTCCTCCTGTCTATCGCCTTTTGTACTCACAGGCCTTAAACTCAATCGGACCAACGTTCTGCGGCTTGCGGGACGACTTGGCGAACTCAAACAGCACGAACATCTTGTTGCGTTCGTCCTTGTGCTTGCAGTCGAAGCCCATTTTACGCAGCGTCTGTACGAATCCGTCAATGCCACCGAGCGACTCGCTCTCAAAGCGGCTCTTCACTTCAGCTACCTTCAGCACACCTCCAGGCTTCAGCACGCGGTAAACTTCTCGCACATATTCGCGAACACTTGTCCCCATGAGAGCCAAGCAGTACACGGCAATGTCAACACTGCTGTCCTTCAAAGGAACCTACTCCAAAGAAGAATGAGTCACACTTTTGGAATCTAAACACTGTCTCACGTCACGTCTACTTACATCTGCAATATTGCATGCCGTTACGGTGGGCTTCCGGGACACCAAGTCGAACGAGTGCACGTTGTTTGGCACGCTTTCGGCCAGTCTAGCATCTCCACAGCCGAAATCGGCGACCACAGCCTTCGGATGCCGCCTAAGTCATCATAAATATGGACACAATTATCAATAAACCGCAACGTTAGGCTACAACGAACAGCACGTACTTGACGTAGTCGATAAAGGTGTCGAGCGGGTTGGTAGGCCACTTGTCCGCCATCTCCCGAAAGCCCTGGTGGTACACATCAAAGAGATCTGGGTCGCTCTGGAACGTAGAGAAGGCGTTATCTCCTGTGGTCGTGTATAGCTGTTCGTTCAGCATGCGGAACTTGCCGCCGTCAATCTTACGGCGCATCTCGGCCAGTCGCTCTGCAGGTGTGAGAGCTTTGGTCTTGCCCTTGCTCCTGTTCTTGCCATTATTCTGCTGGTATTTCGGGACGGCTGCAGTCTGCTGCGTCTTGTTCTTGTGGTTAACCTTCTTGTTACCTCCAGAGGAGGCGGGTTTCCCCTTGGCGCCCGCTTTGCCTCCACCTTTCCTGCTCTTCTTGCCCATGGTGAACGATTGAGAACTGGACGAGAGCACTCGCCAATCCGATTGGTCAAAATAATGATTTCCTATTTTGTGTAGCATTTGTGTAAGCTGTGAAGTTGAAGTGGCTACATGGTCATGACGCTCGGCCATTTTGCTGTGCTCACTGCGTCGCGGCTCTCTCCATCTCGATCTGACGCGATCTGAGCATAGGATTCAGGGCGTTCTTCATCGTCGTGAGTCCCACGGAAAGGGTCTCGTGCAAGGCGCGTGCCCTGCACCACCAGAAGCCTGTGATTGGCGGCGTGCGTGCTGCCTGGCGGTTGGCGGCATAATGCGTTGATTTGACTGGCCGATGGAAAGGCCCGCGCGGTTTGTTGACCCCGTGCGCGTGGCTGCACCATCGGGATCGCCCGCGATCCAGAGGAGGCGCGTGCCTGCAGGGAAGCAGCACATTGACACCTTCCGGCCTGCGATGTCAAAGCGTATCGACCACATCGCAATTGGCACTCTCGAACTCAAAGCCGTTGAAACATGAGCGTCAAAGCCGACATTTCGTTCCTACTGAACCCGCAGTCTTCGGAGGATATGCGTCTAAAGGTGACGACGCCCACGTCTCCTCCACCTTCGTTCCAACGACTTATGGCTCTGGCGCAGAGTCCGGAAGCGACGTCCACTTCGTCGTCTTTGCTGCTTCTGAGCTCGTGCATTGCACCGTTGGAGAAACTGAACGCCTGCAAGAAGGCAGTCGTGCCGCAGCTATCACTGTCTGCTCTGTACCAGGCGAGCAGTGCCAGTAGCTGCAGTGGCGATTCATCCAGTGGCAGTGACGAAGAAGCAGAAGTGCAATCAGTCGAAGTAAAACCGACTCCGCGTGCTGCCAAACCGAAGGCGAAAGCGAAGACGACCCGGAAGCGTATCCGGAAGAACCGTAACCCGCCGTGCCAAGTGGAAGGATGCAAGAACATCGCCGTTTCTCGAGGTTGTTGTGTGCGTCATGGAGGCGGTTCACGATGCAAGATTGAGGGCTGTCCGAACCGCGCAAAGCTCTATAAGCTCTGTTTCCAGCACGGAGGCTTCAAGACATGCGCTACTGAAGGATGCACACGCAAGTCGAAGCGCTACGGCCACTGCTGGTCGCACGGAGGAGGCCGAATCTGCGTGATCCCTGATTGCGACAAGGTGTCGACGCAGGGCGGACTGTGCTGGGCACACGGAGGCGGCAACCGATGCAAACTAGAGGGATGTACGCGCCGCTCGTACCAGAAGTACGGTTACTACTGTGTCGACCACGTGTCCCTCAACAAAGAAGACGAGGCATGAAGAAGTACCATAGCCAGTTGAGTTAGGATAGCCATTATTGAGCGTGCCACTGGAATTTAACATATAGGAAGAAGAAAAAAGCTATTAAAATACCACCAAGGTTAGACACTTTTTTTAGTTGAAGTCTAAGGTTACAGTGTTTAAAAGACTCAACATGATGATCTTGGATAGTGTGTCGGAGAAGCTACGCTCGAAGCATGTGCGAACGCTTGAGTTGCTTCAGAAGACACTGGACGAGAATGTCGAGCTGCGTGAGAGAGTATCCAAGTTGCAGAAGGTGCGCAGTTCCTGGTAGTTTCTCTAACCAAAAAGGATCTGACAATGTCAAATCTATTCTACAGGGAACACTCCATCTTGGTCAGGGATTGCAGCGGTCAAATCTCTCTTCGGACGAGATCGAGCGGCTCAAGGAAGAGCACGCTCAACAGTTGCAACAAGCAGAACAAGCCGCAAGAGCGAAGCTTGCAGAGCAGACTACCGCCACCGAAACACTTGCAGCGGCGAACAGCAAACTGAAAAACGACATGATTACGATGGATGTCGCTCTGCGTGATGCACGCGCCAGACTCAAACAGGAGCGACAGGCTTGGAATGGGGAGCGAACACAGCTTGAAGCTACGATCACCGAAGCGACTAAGACGCTGCCGCCTTCAAGTCCGTCTCGAGTTAAGCACAAGCAGCCACAGACTGAAACTGTGATCGAGGAAGAAAAATCCAACCAACGCCTTGAAGTGGAACTCGAGCTGAGTCGCCAAGCTTGTACCAACGCTGAAGCTGAGCGTCGGTCTGCAGAGACTCAACTGATCGAAGTGCAGATGGATTTTGCACGAGTGGCCAGTGAAGTTGCATCCCAACGAGAGCAACTCGCAGCTTTGCAAACGCAACTTGTTGCCACTCAAGAACTGCACAAGACACAGTCCAACGAGCTCAAAACTCTACGTGAACGGAATCGGAGCCTGGAAGCCAAGTCAGCGAAAGAACGGCCGTCATCTGCAGCGAAGCTACTGCTCCAGCAGAAGACGCTGCTGGCACAACTGCACGATTCCGAAGAGCGCTACACGAAACTTGAGACGGATCATGGCGCTCTGCAGTCCCAAATCGCTAGGTTGCAGCAGCAACTCGCCAACGAAATGGCACAGCGCAAAGCAGATGCAGCTGATGCAGGTATCTTCGCAATCCACGTAGAGCTCAAACGCGAGAACTTTCAGCTGCGAGCACAAGTAGAAGAGCTCAAAGCGATACAGAAGCGCTTTCTTACCACTGCGAAGAAGAAAACCATGAGCTTCCCGTCCCTCTAAGAACGCAGCGCTATTCGTCAACGCTCACATCAAGTCTTGATTGCTCTATTGTCTTGTCCCCTTCAGCATTGCTATTCACTGCTGTGCACTACGACAAAACCAGCTTCACTAAGTCTCGAGCGATCCGTACGTGTGTCCAGCGGGATCAATGCGTCGCCGAGCCTCTGCGTCAGAAAGAGGCTGGTACTCGGTCATGAATTCACGTCGGACACGATCACGGTCGTTAGCATTTGGCGTCCGACGAGCAATCTCGGCAGCTTTCATGGCGTTGCGCGTGATCAATGGTGAACGAGAGAACGTAGACGCAGTGAGAGCCTCTGGCGTGCGAATGGGTGTCACTGCTTCCTCCAGCGGCTCCAGGTACACGAAACCTGGCAGACGCAGCGTGCCATTGTACACCGCAGTGCCTATCAACAACGTGATCATACCAGCAAGCTGCAACCAGCTCCAAATCGTCCAACGTTCACCGAATTGGCCTTGCGTAAAGAAGTAGAACAGCATCAAATCCGTTCCCCAGACTGTAATGGGGCGGAAATTGTCCAGAATTGCGTGCCAGATCGAGTTCAACAAGTACGTGACGGACACCGCGAACACGTTGTATCCGAGAATGACCAACAGGTAGATGAGCACGATCACTTGAGCCAGGCCACTGTTCATGAGCATCTCATACGCATCATCAAACCTCTCGTTCGAGCCCAAATCGTTGCCCGGCACGAAATAGGCCACCGGATAAACGACGAAAGTGGTGAGCACAATTCCCCAGACACCTTCCATGCCCACAACCACAAGAGGAGGTGCACTGTCGCCTTCGTCCATGAGTTTTTCTTCGAAAACGTACTGAATGGCTTGGATAGCGCAGCTCAGCACGACCATAAAGACTCCGAAGGCTGGATGCTGGTTGGTGGCATTGTTGTCCTGGCCGTCGGAGTCCGCCAAACTAGTGGCACCGACCATCAAGGCTGCCAACATGTTCATGCCAATGCCGATCCACATGTAACTGCGAAGACGGTCCTTGAGCACGAATACCTTGAGCAGAGCCACGAAGATGATGACCGTGCACTTCATGAGCTGGAAAACGCTGACAGTGATGTAGAGAAGACCCAAATTGGCGACAAAAGTTGCCATCAGGTCGAAAGCCGCGGGAAGAGCCAGCAAGAAGTACATTTTGCGTGGGATGCGGTAGTGGTATTTCACTAGTGGGTAATTCGCAAACACAATGACAAAATTTAGTAATTGGAGGCTGCAAAATGGATGCTTTTTGCCACTTACTGCCGTTCCGGTTGTTGCGACGCCACTGCTGCTCGACATGGTAGTGGTAAGCCCAGTGGATGGGGAGCGCGAACACCATAGCGAAGAACATGAGCCATGTCTGGAAGATGGGCTTCTCGAACTTCTTTACCTCGCCGTCAAGGCCAACCGAGTCTACACCATACAAGATCTGGCAACAAATAGTGATAAAATGTTTAGGCTAGTGCTAAAGCGACAAGGCTTAATTTTTTTTATCAACACGCACCTTGCCAGTTCTGGTTTAGGTAATCAAGGCAAACAAGAAGTGAAAAGTGGCAACAAAATTAGTGTCAGTTAGATGGCAAAACGTGAAAAACAAAGCAGAAACAACGTACAAGGTGGTGCCCGTGCCGGTGATCAGGCCCATGCCGAAAACCAGCGCTTCTCGCGTGCCGCACGACATGGCTGCTTGTTGCTAAAGCTTGGCTGATGTGGGTCTTGCGTGGCCGGATCGATTGTGAGGTCCTTGAAAAAAAAAAAAGAAAGCTGCAAAAGATACCTTTGCAAGAGAGATCCTTGATTTTAACCAATCAACGAGGGTTCAAAACTGGACCTTAACGACAGAAGTTGATCAGTTCATACCAAAAGAAAGTGAGTTGCCAGAATCAGGTGGAACAAAGTACCAACTATTCGCAAATTATGTGCTGATCAACAAAATGTGACGTGCGGAGAGGGAGGTACGCCGCAGAGAGAATGACTGGCGGGGAGAAGATGTAGCTTGCACCGGCATGACACAATGCCATCCCACTTCTACATTGACGATGAAGAGCAACGGAGTCATGCCAGCAATTTGCATGATGTAAATCACTGCAAGTTGAAGTTTCCTGTTTATTGGAACTTGTCAACATGTTCTGTTGGTTCTATAACTTCTACCCGTTTCTCGATGAGACTCCGCAGCATTGACGCGTATATCTGCCCCGAAGAATCACTTGTGAGCTTTTTCCAAAGCCCCGTGACAGCGGCTTCCGATATGGCACTGCAGATCTCGATGCTGCTATCGTGACTCGGTGGCTGTTCGGGTTGGTTTTGCGCTTCCCGACGAGCTTGCGCTTGGCTATCGAGAGTAGCCACAAATGCCTGGCGCTCCTTTTGATGCTTAAATCGTACCAGTGACGCTGATTCTCGAGTGACTCCACACCGTTCGTACATCGCGCTTTCAAGTGCTGCCAATCTTTCGGCAGTCACTGCATCAATGAAAGCACCAGGCTTTGGAGTGATGACGGAGTCGACGCTCATTCCTGTGCTATCGCAAGTGCTAGTTGTGGTAGAAGAACTCGATGCCCTACTGGATGTTCGCGAAGGTTTCGACGGTCGAGGCCCAACACCCGAATTCTCCCGATTACCTCCGCTCGTGGGCAAATTACTATCGGTTTTTGATCCAACACCAGACCAATCCAATTTGTGGAAAACCACCTTGTACGGCTTGCGCTTGAGAAAGTTTTTCGGGGGCGTGTGCGGCGAGTTTTCTTTTGTTTCAACTGGCTGCTCTTCCATTGGTGGTGGCGGGCTTCGGACAGCTTTGCTAACGTTAGTTTTTAGTTCTCTCGTTGGTGGGAAAGAGCGTCGACTTGGTTTAACCGATTTAGGCGAGTCCACATTATCGCCAGCCTCCGAAGAAGCAACAGAAGATGGAGAAGGCGGAGGAGATAGTGCTTCGGCGCGAGATATCCTACCAATTGGACCCGATAGTGAAAGCACTGGCGGCTGCAGCTCTTCAGACTTGCCCCTCGTTTGACCTCGTTCAAATGCCTTGCTTGCTGGCTTTCTCTGAGCATCTGTAGACTTCCTAACTCGCCGAGTTGCCGGTTTCTTGAGTTCTAGCTGTACAGGGATCTCATCGCTTTTGCTTGCCGTATTCACGTACGGAATCATCACGACGGTGTCGGCAGTTGCTTGCCGCTTCAAATAGCACACACTGACACGGAGATCACCTCGAACTGCATGTCCAGCATAAGCTTTCTCCAGAGGGAACCACCGGCATAAAGCATACTCTGAGGCCAAAGGTGTGTCGAGCAGCGACAATGGGATTTCCACGAAGCCCAACATGGTTGCATTGCTTGCGATATTATTCCCAATGTCCTTCACGACTACAGTAGCGATCAGTTCGTCGATAACACTCTGAGGGGAAGTAAGGCCATGCGTTAAGCCGTTGTCCAGGTCTAGTGAGAACCGTAGACAACAGTCGTGCAGTGGAATTTCTGCGTTGTTGTCTTGGAAACTCGAAACGAATTGCCGTACTGGTTCAGCTCTCGTTACCACCACAGATCGTCGCTTCAATAACAGCTCAGTCCCTAGACATCTCTCGTCTAAGGAAGAACCCAACGCTAGACCGCGAGCAGCAACCACTTTAATCACGACTTCGTATGGAGGGAGAATCCGAGGTGGTTCGACCGTAATTGCGTCGACTTTCGTTGGGGGAACCTCGACTGTTGCTGCATTTACAGCCACGAATTGGTTCTCAGATACCATTGGAATCAGAACGGACGTAGACGGTAGCTCTTCTTCAATTTCAGTAACTGTAACACCCCGCAGCATTTGACGACGACGGACAAACTGTTGAATTCTTGTGGCTGACCTATATCGCTCAGCTTTTGCCGCTTCTCGGGCAATTGCCAAACGTTTCTGTTCACTGGCGAACATTCGAAACGCGTCATTTACTTGAGTGTTAAAGGTAGCAGTCTCTTTGTGCTTCGCCACGTTCTGCTCAGGTTCATTTCGCCTTTGCCGTTGCTCAACCTCAGCGCCTACTGTCAACAAGAAGTGCTGGAGGTGCACACGTAGGACATTCTGCTTCGTGGCTTGCGTTTGTCCTGCAAGTCGAGCGTTGATTTCCTTCCGCTTGCGCGCCTTAAACTCCTCGTACGTCTCAGCAGCTACGTGTTCGTTCTTATCCATGGCCACACGTAGCCATTCTACGACGCTTTAGAACATGGCTACATTATTATTTACAGACACTTCAACTTCCCAAAACCTATAGATACTCATAAAAGTCTCAATGAGGCTTATTGACAGGTTTTGCACAAATCTGCATTATGCACCAGCAGCGGCGTCATGGCGCCGACGACGTGGCTTTCTCGGCCTGCAGCGCCGACACTGAGGACTATTTCGCTTTCCTACCCAGTGACGAATCAATGAGCGACGTCGAAGATGTCCCAGATCCGCCTGCAGCAGTGAAATACAGCGATCCGGTGGACGAATTGTCCTCCGTGTTCGCGTCTTCGAGCTCTATTGGCTCCTCTAGGGTTTTAACGCCTATCGGCAGCTTAAACGGCAGTAAATCGCCACACAAACAGGGTAAAAGGCAGATTAAAACTTCATCTCCTGGAGTATTCGACCTCGGAGGAGGTGAAGAGATAAGGGTCTCACCTCGAGCTCTGGAGCGACATAACGTTAGGAGAACGCAGCTCCAAGAAGCTCTGGATGCTGCGAGTGGTGGGATGAACGGTAAAGACAGTGGAGAAGCTCCGTTCCGGTTCAGTACACAGCACAAGAGAGTCATAAGGTTTGCAGACGAGATGGAAGTGGACACCTCTGGTGCGTCACCGGTTCCGGTGGTCGAAAGAGTCCAAGGTCATGCACCGGAGAAGAAAAGCTTGGGCAGACGGCGACCTGCTGCTAAGCGTGAGGAGGACTCAGATGATTCTGATGAAGAGGACGAGACGGTCGAGCCAGATCCGCTGTATGACGAGCAACTCGATGCAAAAGACGAGCAGTGGGTGCAGACCAACTTACGTGAGTTGGTCGTTGTTGCGTGTTGATGAAGAAGTGATCGATATACTGAGAGGCTGCTGAATTGATGCAGGTGGAGAACGTGCAAGACCTGAGACGGACGCTACACTTTGTTGCCCGTGCTGCTTCGTGACGGTTTGTATTGCTTGTGAAAGGTAAGTGTCTGTTGCTGTGCGGCGACTAGTGTAGCCATTCTAATGGGAAATCCGTTGCAGACATGCGACTTACACGAACCAGTATCGAGCGACTGCAGCGATCAATTGCCGCGTCAAGAGAGATGAAATCCTGACGTACACGTCGAGTGAAGGAAGTCGCGTGGCGCCATCTCAGCCATTCCACAAGCGGCAAAATCTGGCTACAGGCAACAGGACAACGACCACAGGACAGCAAATCGCTCAACTGCTGCAAGAGGACGAGTTCTACCCGGTGTCATGCTCGGACTGTGGCACAATGGTCGGCGTCTTTGACAGACACCAGCAGTACCACTTCTTCAACGCCTTACCCAGCAACTGCTAGCTTCGTAGTGGATGACGTGCAGAAAGCTCATCTTGACTCTTGGTGCCTAACAATAATGCTATTGATTACAAGAGGACCCCCTCGGAGTATTGTGCTTGGCCTAGTTGTCGCCATGCTTAGGATGGCAGTCGATGCTCATATGTCACTATACATTTCACGCATCCACGAGCTCGTGAGCGCTGATTGTTTTACTTCGCACACACAAAAAGCCACTAGTTCGCGAGGTCGCATCGTCTGCCCGCCTCCCGCAAGGAATCCGCCAGAGTCGCTTGCCTCGCGCTGCTTCGCTGTTGTTGTTATCTGCTTTTTCGTTGGTTTTCAGGATTTTCCACACTCGATGTTCATCGACTCACGCCAGGATCAGTTGCTCGTTTTCTCTAGGCAAGAGCAATGCCAACGTTCTGAACCTTGTCACTCAACTCGGAGACCAGCGCCTCGAGCTGGAGAGTAGCTTGAGAGCGGTCACGCACCTGGCGGACAGCGGCTACCAGCTTCGCCTGGAGCTCACGCAACTCCTCCAAAGCTGATGCCGGCGTAACTGTAGTGCTAGACGCTGCCATTATCTTCCGTAGCTGTTCACAAACTTCTTCACTCGTGGGCCTCTCACCAGGGTCAATCGAAGTCATGCGCAACACCAAGTCCATTTCCATAGGGAAATGCCGTCGTGCCTTCTGCGGTACAACACCGTGGCGCACGCCTGTGAGCACTTGTGAACGCTCCATCATTGTGCTGAACGGACAGCACAGCTCCAGCAAAATCACACCCAGCGCAAAGATATCCGATTTAATCGAGTACTTTGCACTTTTGAGACGAGTCGCAGCGTTTTTCAGTTGGTTGCTACTGCTGAAGCGGTAGCCAAGCTGCTCAGGAGATGCGTACGTAAACGTGCCGAGCGCTGTCGTGTGGTCACCATCGCTGAGCCCCAACTCTAGCAGACGCTCGCGAGGAGAAATGGCACCATCTGACGTGTCCGCAAAAACAGACTTGGATAGACCGAAATCGCCAATCTTCGCTAGATCACCATGGATAAAGATGTTGTCCGGCTTCAAGTCCCGGTGAATCACCCCGTAGGAATGCATGTGGCCAACGCCCTGAACTGCTTCGAGAAACAGCTTCAGACCTTCTTGGTGAATGTCAGACGTGTTAGACCACGTCGAGCGATCCTCCAATGAAGATCGAAGCCAAGCGCCCAAGTTTGAGTGCATCTCTTCGCCAAACTGCTGTCGTTCTTGCTGCGGCGTCTTCAGCTGGTCCAGAATGTGATGAATTGGCTGGTGACTGCCAGATGAAGTCGGAGTTGAAGGCACTGAGTTCACTGCCGTCCCGCACAATTCCATTTGGATGTACAGGATAACCTGTGACTTCATGGCCACTGGCTCAGCTGGAACAGCAGCGGAAACAATGTTAACTTCATTCTTCAGCTCGCTAGGTTGTCCAAACGCTGTTTCGCTGTCAACACACAAGCCCACAGAGTCCTCGTCTTCCCCCTCGTCTTCGAAAGTGAATCCAGGAGTGGAGTACTCGTCGAACTCAAGCGAGTCGGCCGAAAAATCAAGCGAAAACGACTGATCAGCGGCCCCCATGCTGTTCATGCGCAGCTCAGCCTCCTCATCCAGGAGTTCCAGTTGCTGGCGTTGAAGATCCTCGGGACCACAATCACTCTCTAGTGATGGCACATCCGAACCACGAACACTTTCTGTCGACAAACTCTTGTGCGGGATACACTCGTCCACCTCAGTCCATGCCGTATGGTAGCGCACGACATTTTGGTGCGGAGCCATAGACGCCATCAATCGAACTTCACGTAGCGCTTGACTTTCAGCACGCCTCGCATCCAGCTCAGTTGCGCGTGGAAGAACCACCTTCTTGATAGCGTAATAGCAGCCGTCAACTTTGCTACGAACCTTGAACACAGAGCCTTGGCCACCTTCACCAAGAGAGCCCACAACCTCGAAATCTTGCTCAAAGCGCGAGTTCGAAGCGCACGCATCGTCAGGAGTCAAGGTGATCGAAGTGCTGGGGGGAGTCTTCACCTCTGGCGACGAGGTCACAATAGGCCGCAACGCTGCTGCTGCTGCTTTCGAAGACATCGCCGCGGGCATGGAGACTGTTCGCTTGAAAGAAGCCCGTGTCAACACCTGTTCCTCCTGTCTTTCATCCGTCGTCGCCTGCACAGTCAGCGGTTGTGTCTCCAGTTTCAATGATTCGATAAATGCCGCGCGCTTCTTCTGCTCGTTCTGCTGCTGCTTTTGCTGCGTCGACTCCTTGGCCTCTCGCTGCTTAAAGAATGCCGGGAGACGACTCCCCGGTGGCCCGAGCCACTCCGTCATCGTCTTCTGGTGCGCGAATAGCGTAGACGGGTAAAACGACGCCATGGACGACAGCGTCGCGCTGCTCTGCGTGCGCATTGGTACACGTCGAACGGGCGCTGGAGGCGGAAGGGGAGAGGCTGCCATTTTGGCTTCAGCTGGTGCCGCGAGCTCCTCGTTCTCTTCTGTCCCTGTTTGGAAGTACCCAATGAACGGGTTTGTCTTGTCCACTGAAGTCCCTCTCTTGCTAAGATGCAGCTCGTCTGCCGGCTCGTGAGACGGCGAAGCTTTCCTGATCACGTTACCCGCGCGTGCTGCGGCGGCTTTGGCTGCCAGCGCCGACTGATCACTGCCCAAGTCTGCAAACGCCATAGGCGAAGACGCCACACGCGGCAATGCAGTCATAGAGGAGACCAGAGACGCCGGCGAGCCGATCACGGCCTCGTCGAACGCGTCATCGCTGCCCCAGCCGCCAGCGTTCGTTGGGGAGCTGGGGGACGAGAGGCGTCCGCCGATCTGGGAAGCTGTGGCCGCACGCCGCACGCCGGGCAACCCGTTGACCCCATTCTTGGCGAGGCCGAAGGCGAAAGCGCTCTGCATGGGCAGAATCCCGTGCGTCTTGGCTGGGGTAATACTGCGCCTGTCACCTCAGTCGGCTATCACCTTTGCGACGGAGAGGAAGAGCCGACGGCTGCCGGCCTGCCCCCACGTTCGACTGTCGGTCGCTCGGTCACGTCACGCCCCACTGCCACCTCTCGCTCTGCTGCTCCTTGTGCGATACGGAGGTCTCTGCGCTCTGCTGCGGAGTGCAAAGGCGCAGGAAGTGGCGGACAAAGGGAAACCTGGTGCTGCGCAATACAAAAGCGAAGTGCCGGAGAATGCATGTCGGTGGGCTGGGAACTTTGCAAAACCGATACCCTTCTGAAACACATGCAGCGCATCGCATAACAACTTTTGCGGGTATAGAAGCGCATCATCCTTCTCGAAATGTCGACGCGATGGGTGGTGCCACGTTGTATCAAAATGAGGTGGAGATGCTTGCTATGCTATAAATTATAGCCTATGCACAGGACAAGCTTGATGTTATGCAGCTACGCACAAAGCAAACTGACGCACGGATGTGAACGCTTTCCACGGGGATGAATGAGAAGTATACTTGGACTTCTTACAACTAGATTTGGAGTGGCAATACATTGATCTGATTGGATAAAATACAACTCATTTTGTCCCACACAAGTTTTGGCAACGGAAAAAATGCCTCTCGAACCTTACAACATGATAGGTATTAGCTTTTCTGGCTGCTGACACAGGTTCACCCACCAATGCCCACAAGCTCATTTCGCAATGGAATCCTTCGCGTAGACTCACGACAAAGTTCCGATGAGTCACTTGTAGTATTTGTCGAGAGGCGATTTGCATTTTTTAAAGTTTGAAATGCATAAAAAGGCTGAATTCCCATTTACATTGCACCCATTTTTGAACGATGGTTGTGGCGAGACGCTAAATCCGCAGTAGTCAAGGAAACGCGTGACACTTCGAATGCAGCGATGTTGCTTATGCTGGTAATTTTTGGACCTTTTTCAAGAGAACTGACCCACTGCGCTACTTCAATTCTATCACTTCGAAATATTTGTTAAAATTATAAAAATAATCCAGACAGGTAGAATTCCTCCACACCTGAATCAGGGGCCCTGATATAGATATCCCAATCAGTGTCTGTAGTGTACACAGTAGTGCCTCCTATAAACATCCTTTCACGCATACCTGTAGCAGCATGTACGGGTAAATATGTTTGAGTACTTTCCCATTCCACATGGGACCCATTTTTAAAATAAAAAAACGAAACGGTCAAGCGACTGTTAATTTTCCTCGTTTCTTTGTACTTGTCTGGGTAATGAGGCGTGAAGTTCACGGTGATGAGCTGTTATACGAGGTCCAAGACTAAATGCACTGCGTGCTCAACTTTAGTCTCTAAATGGGAGGTGACGCTCAAACAATGGTAACAAATCCCCCAAAATGGCTAGGCAAGAAGTAACGAGCTTTCCACTCTAGCGCGTGCTGGCGCGTGCCGCATGGGAGCGTCATGCATTTCGAAATGCAAGCCATGCGCCAATGAAATTCAACGGGTCACTTCATTGCGTGTCACGACTATATTTAATTTTAAATATCGGTACTCGACACGCTAATGTTGAAGTTTCCACATGCGACATGTCTTAACGGTTGATCTTTATTTTGAGGTTACAGTACCACACTACATGTTGCTGTGTGGCATACACAAAAACAATCTTTCACGAAGATCCATTTGCCGATGGAATGCCGGAGTGGAAGTCGCGTGCGCCTCGAAGAGTACGCCTCATCAGGGCCAGCTACAACCTATGAGGGAGTAGGAGACGCCTCCTGCAGCGTAAAGGTGCGCCCCATGCACTCGAGCAAGGGCGGCGTACACCATAGCGCCAGCGCCTCCCACCGCCAGAATGACCTCTACATGGAGGCCTTCGACTCGGCATTCGAGGAATTATCAGCGGCGGAGGCGGCGCGAACAGGTGTAAACAGACAGAACAGCAGGGATTCTTCTGTTGATACATCCAGCAGTTCGGTTGAGAGCAAAATGACGTCTATTGCGGCTAAACCGACGTCATCAACGGCTTCAGCGGAGCTTCTAACAGGTTCATGGATACAGGGGCCTCGATCACCAGAAGGCGAGCTACGCAACGTTTCTGCGCAGCCGCTCATGTGTATGAGCATGAGCGCCGATGAGAGCGAGGTGGTCGTGGGTAGCAGCGACCATGCCTTGTATGTGCTTCCGCTAGTCAATGGCTCTTCAACTCGAGGATCTCGAGGAGCTACGAGTCGCCCACGAACACTGTACACTAAGAAATTCGGTCATACTGAGTGGGTCACATGTGTCACCCACTTGTCTGATCGCCGTATCGTCAGCGGCGGCATGGACAGTAAATTGTGTTTGTGGGACGCGTCGGGCGTCAAGTGCGAGGACTTGCTCGGGCACAGTGGATCGGTGTCGTGTGTATTGGCTTTGAATGACGAGATGCTTGTGAGCGTGGGGTATGACAAGATGTTGAGGCTTTGGAACGTCAGCCGAAGAGCCTCGAGCCGCCAGCGCGATATTAGCGTTGTCAAGGCTGGCTCAGCGCCAATTCTGGACGTATCGGCTCTTGCTGCTGGCCAACAGGCTGTGTGTGGTGATCGCGATGGTGGCGTGCAACTGGTTGACTTGCAGGCGAATAAAATACTTCGCAAGTGTGTCAATGCTCATCGTGGGCACACCACGAGCGTACTCGGGAGCGAATGTGAAGAGAAAAACTTCTTTTCTGGGGGTCAGGATGGTGCAGTGAAAGTGTGGGATTCCAGACAAAAGGGAGCGACATTCTCCCTGGAAATCCACACAGATCCACGAAGCGGTAAAGCTGGTGCTGTCGGGTTTCTTCGCGAACCAGCGGATGACAGAAACGTGCTCATAACAGCCGGAGCAGATGGTGTCATCAATGTACTGGACAAAAGGCAATCCTACAGCGTCTTGCATAGCTTCACGGAGCACTTGGACTTCATTTATTCGCTGCATATTAGCAGCCAATTGTGCTTCAGTGGTGCCGGGAATGGTATGCTTCATGTGCACGACTGGAAGACGGGAAAGCTGCTGTACGGACTTGGAGCTAACCAGGCAGCAGTTAGAGCAATAGCAACGTCCGCGAGCCAGCTTGTCGCTGCAGGAGACGATGGAGGTGTCATGATGTACGACATGAAATGAAAGTGATGCTACTTAACCATAGCCAACGCACATGACTGCCGTGGTGAAGGTTTTTAGGCACTAACTTTGAATATACTTCTTTAGATATGCTACTCCGTTTACAAGCGTCTGAGTGCTGGATACACTTGGTACAAAGTACTACACCTGCTTGTGTATTTTTTTTCTTTAGGAGAAGAGTGAATTGCAGATTGCTTGCCTAACTTGATGTACTAACTATTTCTTCGCTACACACGAGCACTCATGAGTACCCCTGCCGGAAGCTGGGTTGTGAACAAAACTTCGAAAGAACAGGTCAAGGTTGGTCTCGAAATCGCCAGCAAATGTCTGAGCTTAGAAGAGATGCTAGAAAAGCAATACTACTAGTGATAGATGTAGACAGTCTCAATGCCACCGAAGAGAAATTTTTGTATGGCAATAATCGCTCGCCCAACGCGTACTTAGCCAATCCAGCACCGGAGCGTGCGCTTTACAAGCAGAATATTGACACGACAATGCGCGCACTACATTTCTTCAGGAACAACGGAAAACTTCGAGGTGTTCTTGCTTTCTACCCCGTCCACCCAACGAGTCTCACAGCGAAAAATCGACTCATCAGTGGAGACAATTAAGGGTACGCACAGTTCATGCTCGAAGACGAACTCGACGACGTGATCGTTGCAATTGGAATCGCAAATGCCGGCGACGTCAGCCCCAATCGA
Organism: Phytophthora multivora; assembly: GCA_001314345.1. NCBI lineage: Eukaryota > Oomycota > Peronosporomycetes > Peronosporales > Peronosporaceae > Phytophthora > Phytophthora multivora. The sequence goes on from LGSM01000415.1 coordinate 29,283, forward strand.
ATCGACAACGGAGACGGAACCTTTGCTGGCGAGGGTAAAAACACCATTGAGTCTGCTGAGATCATGGGCAAGCGGCAGTACGACACTCTTTCAGCACTCATTAAAGAGAACTCAGAGCTTCTTCATGGATCCATCGTCGCTAACCTCTCGTACGTTGATTTCTCCAATGTCAAGTTGAACGGCGTCGAGGCCACCATGGACAATCCGTATGCCGACACAACATGCCCTGCAGTTGTGGGACAGAACTTCGCCGCTGGTACTGAAGACGGCCGTGGACCCAGCATGTTCACCGAAGCCAACTTGAGAGGAAATGCGTTCTTCAAAGCAGTTGGTACGATCATTAAGCCCACGCCGCAGTGGGTGCGGGACTGCCAGCACAATAACAAGGTGCCGCTTTTTGCCGCGGGACTGCCAGCACAATAACAAGGTGCCGCTTTTTGCCGCTGGTCTTATGGAACCTCGACCCTGGGTGCCGAGTATCCTACCCGTGCAGGTCGTCAAGATCGGCCAGTTTGCGCTCGCCGTCACCAACTTCG
>LGSM01000416.1:0-29575 GCA_001314345.1 Phytophthora multivora
CCGCGGACAACTTGATGCAGTATTTGACTATTTCGACAGCGTGTACTCCATTGCAAGTTACGTGAAGGCGTTTTCGGACAAGGCGGTGCATGTACCACTTGACCAAGACCTGATAAAGGATAACGTCACGTTACCACCACGGCTTGCAACAAGACGGGGTCGACCTCCAACCAAGCGTATTAGAAGCAACGGCGAGGTCGGTAACGGGGGATCTGGTTATCGCTGTGGTAATTTGTTGGCAGGTGGGTGAGTTCTAGTGAGGAAATTGAGGACTGATTGTATTTGTTGTTTAAGTTTTGTTTGTCTTTGAAATGTAGTAGTTTCCTAACCGACGTCCTTCCTCGTCGTCTCATGTACGTTGTTGAAGACGATCTTCTTCATCTTCCCACTCCTTGCTTCTTCTCATGCACTTCACACTGTCGTATCGCAGGTGATCTTTCAACATAATTGCAGTCAAGTTGGACACAACAAGCAGACCTGCAAGCGACGCAAACTCGGCTAACGTATTTGTCAAGTTGTGCCAGTAAACGTATGCGGTATTACCACGTGAAAGAATTCATTCGGTAAGGGGCAGGGCATACGCATTTTGACCTAATAGCATATGTTTATACGTTTTTTGGCATTTCCCCTATTAATATGCAACGACCGGTAAAAGGTGTAGTGCAAGGAGGTGTCTGCTGCGTGAAGCCTCTTAGCATATTATTTGTCCAGGATCGACGCTATCTTGGACAACCGGCGACCTGACACGCTGCCGAGCGCTGGAAACAGCTCTGGAAGGTGATTCTTTACCAAAGTAGCTAACGACAGAGGTTTTAGATAGCATCGCTCCTTTAGAGCTCTCCGGTAGGCAAGATGCATGGCAAACTTGTCAAGAACACTATTCAGTACACCACCGGTATCGTCCGCCGCTACCATCGAGCAAATCTGCTCGACCGTCATGTCTTCTGACGCCGCAAAACTCTCGAATACATTTAGGGCCGGTATAGGCGCCCGCTGGAAGTTGCCGGGTACCAGGGCTTTCGTTGCTCTAAGTCAGAACTGTCTCGTCTGCTCATACACCACTCATTCTCCCTGTCTAAACCGATAACTGTCCGAACAAACACGGTATTTTTATAACATGAATTTGTCTTATTTTCACTATGGATCAAATATTTTATTTGCGCTCGGACGAAATATGTCCAGTTTGTTTGACCAATTATCAGCAGCGAAAGATGATATTTGACGAACGTTTATTGGTCCAATCTTATTGACATAAGCTTTGGATACATGCAAACCAATCGTTACTGTCATATTTGTACTGAAAAAAAGACGTGTCCGAACTTTAATGCTACTGTACCGGTATTCTACCTTATCCTCTCCCGTACCTTTCTTGCTCTAGCGTCAAGTCGACAAAGATAACACCACTAATCATCTTACAGATGTGCTAAAAGGTTAACGTCAAATTAATATTTTATCCCGTAAGCCATGCTTACTACAGTAGACTTGAGCGAGCGCACTATAACTGTATGTGAGAGCTCTCTGCAAAAGCCGAAAGCGCCAGGAAAACACGAGAACCCGAAGTTATTTTTTCTTAAGCGAACGGAGTTTGGGTGTGCAAAGCCCAAAGATAAACCAATGTGCACCGTAAGCTTAGTGCACAGATGTTGGGAATTCTAACCTCGATTCGGCGAAGCTGAAAGAAAGCAATCGCGATAGGGGGCGAGGATCGCAACCAGAGGGTTTATTATTCGAGGTCCTCGAATAATAGTTCCGCGAATAACAAAATTTATGATTGCGAACCTCCATCGCGATTACTTTCTTCCAGCTCCGCCTCTATCCTGGTATTTATCATTTTGCTAGCACGAATCTTTTTTTTTTTCAGAATCGTTTTCTCTTCTAGCAGAACATCGGCGACTGGTCTTAGAATGCAAGTTGGTACGTCACGCAGCACTAAGTTCATTCTTGCTGTGATCTGTGCGCTTCTTGCCACGCCTTCGCCTTCTGTGGCCTGGTCTTTCTCGTCCATTTTCAGCGGCGGTGACGACTCGGAATCCGGTTCAGGGAATTCCGCCGTCGACAAGTCCGATGGTACTGACGTCGCGATGCAGCAGCCTCTACTGAAAGCCACAGATTGGTTCCTTACAGAGGAGGAGATCACCGCGTCTAGAGGTGGATCCCCTCGCAGCGACCTGGCCACGTACAGCGTCGGCAACGCCGTGACGACGTTCACCGTGACGAAGGAGTTCTTCGACGCGGTGTACGACGATCTCACAACGACCAAGGAAGACGATCGCGTCATGCTGGCTGCTTGGAACACGGATCTCGTCCCTTTCCAACCTGACGTGGATCCGACCGGCGCCAAGTCCAACTTCGATATCGTCTTTGGCAACGTTGTAAAGCGAGGAGGAGACGTTAAGATCCTGGGCTGGGCGAACAAGTTCATGTTCTTCCAGGACGTCAAAGTGCGGAACAAGATCAACAAGTTGCCACGATCCGGTATCAACGACGGCAACGCGCTCTTTATTTTCGACGACCGTCTCCCTTATGGTTTGTCTTCTCAACATCAGAAGACGCTCGTGATCGCTGCTGGCAACTCGACTAACAAAGAGGACCAACCTGTCGCGTACGTGGGCGGCATCGACCTCTCGAACGACCGCTGGGACACAATTCATCACAACGTCTCGGCGATTCGCAAGGAGTCAGGAGTTCAGTTCCGCCAAAACGGGTGGGTCGATAGCAGTGTCCGAATCCACGGACCAGCAGCGAAGGATGTGGCCAACAACTTCCTCGCCCGATGGAACTCTCCGCACCTGCCGACTCAGGGCCTCGGAGACGACATGGTCGACTTTGAGAACCCGCAGTACTCGTACTTACCGCCACTTGACTACGTGAGCAGTAACACGACGTCCAAGCTCGGCAGCCAGAACGTGCAGATTGTACGGACTTTCAGCTGCAAGTACAAGCACTGGGAGTTCGCTCCGAACGGCGAGAACTCGCTCTTCCACGCGCGTATCAAGGCCATCAAGAACGCCAAGAACTTCATCTACATCGAAGATCAGTACTTCATCCTTGTGCCGGAGCTGTTAGACGCTCTACTGGAGGTCCTGCCGGGGCTGCAACGTCTCATTGTTGTCGTTGAGCCACCAGAGTTGCTCACGAAGAGCGGTGGCTATGAGAAATATATGTACCAGAACGTGCAGCCCCTCAAGGAGAAGTTCCCGAACAAGGTCAAGCTGTACTCGATGAAGCCAGATCTAGACATCTACGTCCACAGCAAGTTGGTGGTCGTCGACGATGTGTACTTGACGACCGGCTCAGCCAACTGGAACCGACGGAGCATGACGTCGGACCCGGAGCTAAGCGCCAACATTGTGGACAGCAGCCTCGTCAAGACCCCCGATGGGATTAAGGTGGGCAAAGTGGTTCGAGACTTTCGCGTGCGCAAGTTTGTGGAGATGACGGGTAGGAGTTACGAGAAGATCGACTCGATGAAGTTCCTGGACGCTGCGGAGCTGTTCGACACGGCGGCAGCAGAAGCGACGTCTCTCATCCAGAAGTTCGATATCGACGAGGAATTGTACTATAAGCTGTTCAGCAATTCTGTTCACGAAAAGATCGATCGGGACGATAGGTGCGATAATTCTGCTTCTACTTTTGCTAAAACGAGGGGGTAACAAGGAAGGGAATTTTATATTACGTGTAACTTAACAGACTTAGATTGTTTTATTTTAGTTTTTTCGTACATTTCGTCATAAGGATGAACATTTTCACTTCATATTGCAGTAGGGTTATTTACTATTGCAACATTGTATTGTAATATTGCTACGTAAAATTTCGTGTCATATTGAAGTGGTTATTTATTGTTCTTTTGATTTTATCCAGTTTTTGGAGCCGCTAATATGATATTGTAGTACATATCAAATCATATCTTACAACAATAAATATGCTAAAGATTGCAGATATTTTTTCGACTATCGATCGCCGTCTGGTGCTGCCGCAGTGACGAGATCGGCGCAAGTTACGCCCAGCGACCCCAGGCGACAACAGCTCGACAAGCGCAATATCCGCATTCCACCGGAGCTGCGTTTGTCGACGTTGTCACTCCACCTTTACGAGCCGCTAAGACACTCGCAGTACAGTCGCCACCACCATGTCGACGTCCCTGCCGCTACCCAAGGGCTTTTCAATACGAACGTACACGTGTCGGAGGACATGCGGCGCCAGTACATGGAGTTCGCTGAGGGGTCCATTCGCAAGGTCTTTGCGCAGAGCGACTGCCACAAGAATAGCTGGATCCCAATGCGTGAGACGAAGGGAGTGGCTATCTACCGCACTTCGACCAGATGCGCGGCCCAAGGAGATCTCATAATTATATCAGCAAGGAGACAGGCCGCGCGCGGCCTGCCGTCCCGTTGGCAATCATCTGCTGCAGCATCGACTCTTCATCGTGCGAGAAATCCTGCTTCGCAGTCATGTAGCCGCCACCTCCAACCTCTTCATACTCATACTCCGTATCCGAATCATCCGAGTCTGAAGTCTGATCTGCAGCGCTGCTGTTGCCATTATCGTGGCTGATGACTCGCGACATCCGTTCCGTGTCACTCATTTGAATGTTCTTCGCCGACTTCTCGATCGTGAAGGACTCTTTTTCGTCTTGGTGCTAGACTTGTGGGAAGACTTGGACTTGTCGCTGGAGTGGCTGCCTCGTCGGGAACTTCTCTTCGTCTTGTACTGGGCCAGCGACGACAAGTCCACGAGCTTCACTTCATCTGCTGATGCTGTCGAGGAAGTCGACAGCATCAGCACGTATCAACGAAAGAAAGAAAGCTCTCAGATCTAGGAAATAGATATGTACTGAATTTATCTAACAAAGAAACTTCATGACCGGTAAATACCGGTACTGAACAAATTTTCTGAGCTACATCAGCCGTTGCCGCAACATTGGGGATAAACACACTCATGGCGGACGCCCCTCCGCCGAGCAAGAAGCAGCGCCGCAAGCAGGAGAAAGCTCGATGGCTGGCAGAACGTAAGGCTGCGCATCTAGCCGAAGACAACGCGCCCTCCAAGCGGAAGCGTCGAAACCAGCGCCAAAGCCGCTCTACAGCGCGTGCTGCGCCGTCCGCCGCCGTCCACTACGAGGTGTGCACGTCCACTAGTTGTGACAATCGAGTGGCAGGCAGCGTCTGCGTCGTCCGCAGCATTGAGCCGTACGTACACCGCTTTGCTCTCTTCGCTAAAGGCCGTTGGGCTGGTCGCACTCTTCGGGAACTGTTTGCCAGCGAGTTCCCGACCCTCTCGAGCGCTTACTGCGTTCGAGCTGCACGGCTGGGGCTCATCCGAGTGAACGCGGAGGTGGCGAGTCTAGACGCAGTGATCAAGGGCGGAGATTACTTCGAGCACCTCAAGCATCGACATGAGCCCAGCGTCCATTTACCAGTGGAGAATGATAAGGACATGGCGTCGCTATCAACAAAATGGATACACTTCGAGACAGACGAGTTGATGGTGGTGGACAAACCCTCGGGTATTCCAGTGCACCCGACAGGGAGTTATCAGCTGAACTCCTTAACAGTTATATTACAGCATGACCGAAGTGCTGAAGGGTTAATCGAGGCCGAGACGTTGGAACTGTTTCCGGTGCATCGACTGGATCGACTGACGTCGGGGTTACTGCTCCTAGCCAAGACTGCGGAGAAAGCGCGGAGTTTAACAGCTGAGCTGACGGCTACGTCGTCTGATGAGGGTGCTGGCACTCGGTCCGTGCAGAAATACTATGTGGCACGAGTGAAGGGCGAGTTTCCTGACACCGAAGTTGGGTTTGCAGGTGTGAAGGGGCTGAACTCGGGGCTTGTGACAATCGAAAAAGCCGATAGGGGGTTTTGGCGCATGGCGGCTCCGATAGGCATCAAGTCGCCCCGACAGGGTCACACACGCTGCGTGATTGAGGCTGAAGATTCCAAGCCGTGTGTGACACTGATCCGCCGTCGCGAAGCTGTGGGGGGCGAAAGCATCGTCGAGTGTCTGCTTGTAACTGGACGGACACACCAGATCCGCGTGCATCTGCAGCATCTAGGCTTCCCGATTGCGAACGATCCAATGTATGGCACTAAGATTGGAGAGGAAGGAACAAAGGACGAAGGAGAACTGCCGAATGCGGATGTTGACAACCCTGAAGAAGACCAGGAGGCTGACAGTGCAGACGATGAGCAACGGTGTATTCAGGTGTGCGATAGCTGCGCAGCCGACGAGAAGAAGACGGATTCTGTGGAGGACACTGCGTTGTGGCTGCACTCGTATCGATACGAGTCTCCGAAATGGTCTTTCGAAGTGCCTTTGCCTCACTGGACTGCCTTAAAAATGAATCGGGACCAGTCTGTATCAAACACGGCATCGAACAGCGGGTCCGCCACGGCTGTAGCGAGAAAGTGATGTAGCATCTACATGTATATGAGCAACTTGGTCTACGGACGCTGCGACGTGTGAGAATGGGACGGACTAGTTTTTGGTACTACATATTTTTTGGTAACTTCTGATTATGACAATCCAAGGTTCACTCATCAAAAAGGAGCTCCTCAGCAATGCTACCGCTGTCCAAGCTCCCTTTGCTGCTGCCGTCGCTCCGCCACGCGCGCAGCATCTCCACCCGCGTGCGCACGCTGCCTGCCAATGTGTTCGCAGAGTTCTCCGCCTTGGCAGTGCAGCACGGGGCCGTGAACTTGGGCCAGGGCTTCCCGACCTTCCCGATGCCGCAGTTCGTCAAGCAGGCAGCGATCGACGCCATCAACGACGGCAACAACCAATACACGCGACCTGGAGGCCACGTCAGCTACGTGGAGACGTTGGCCGAGATGTACTCACCCCTGTTGAACAGGGACCTGGACCCCATGACGGAGATCGTGACGTTTAACGGCGCCCAGGAAGGCATTGCGTCCATCATGGCGGCGCTGCTAGAACCTGGAGACGAGGTACTCACTTTCGAGCCGTATTTCGACGCCTACGTGACGGTATCGCAGCTGCACGGTATCAAGTCGGCGGGTGTCCCGTTCCGCTTCGACGCGGCCAAACGCGCCGCCTTCTTGAGTGACGACTCGCATGTGGACGCGCGTTTCACGTCCCACGACTTCCAGGCGGATCTGGAGAAGCTGGAGGCGATGCTGACCCCGAAGACCAAAATGCTCGTGCTCAATACGCCGCACAACCCCACGGGCAAAGTCTTCTCGAAGGAGGAGCTCGTGCAGCTCGCAAAGGTGCTGGAACGCCACCCGAATGTCATCGTTTTGGCCGATGAAGTGTACGAGTTCATGACGTTCGACGGACTCGAGCACGAGCGCATCGCGGCGCTTCCGGGTTTCTTTGACCGCACGGTGTCGCTCTTTAGTGCTGGCAAGACCTTCTCCTGCACGGGCTGGCGTACGGGCTATGCGGTGGGGCCGGCGCATTTGGTGGGAGGCATCACCAAGGCGCATAGCACGGTGCCGTTCTGTGGCACGACTCCGTTCGAGGTGGCGCTGGCGTCGGCGTTCAGGGAGGCTAAGCACAACGGATACTACGACGAGCTGAGGGAGACGCTGCAGGTACAACGAGGTTAAGTTAGTTCTCTCTTTTTGATAGTGTACACTAACGTTACATGCTGCAGGCCAAGCGCAATCGCCTGTGCGACGCGCTTCAGGCGTACAACTGGCGCCCGATTGTGCCGGAGGGCGGCTACTTCGTGTGCTGCAACGTGGGGGGCCTTCCGTTCTACGACGAGTTCCGCGGCATTCAGACCACGCCTGACACCCCCAAGACGGTACGTCGAGCTTTGTCATGAATTGTGGCTGTTGCCGAGCTTCAGGCTCATTTTGTGGCGTCTTCAGGAGTTCCCGGACTACCAGTTCGCGTACAAGCTGGTCAAGGCAGGCCACCTCGCCGTGATCCCGACGTCGCCCTTCTTCAGTCGTCAGGAGAACCGCCTTGCTCCTGGAGTCGTTCGTCTCGCCTTCTGCAAAGACGACAAAACGCTCGACGATTCCATTCGCGTCATTGAGTCCCTCAAGAACTAGACGTTGTGCAGTTTCGCACCTGTAAGTTGTGCCGTTGTTACCAGCTTTAACGCCGCACATTTTGCTGAACGTGTTTGCGAATCTCCTCTGCTGTCGTCTCCGTGATCCATGGCAACATCCGTCTCCAATGCATCTCGTTGAACTTGAGCACAGGTACCTGCGTCGCTACGAAGTTCTTAAAGCGGAAGCTTAGAGACAGCGCACTGCCCAGTGATAGAGGCGCTATAGAGCGGAAGAATTCGAGCCGAGAGGCAAAGTCCTTGTCCAGCCCTTTCACTCCTGTAGAGAACCCGGGACGGCATAGACTGGGAGATGGCATCTCATAACCTTCAACGATTTCCTGGCGAGCGAGTTGGTGGAGCTGCACACACACAGATTCGACGGAAGGCTGGACAACGGCCGTGACGTTCGGAAGCTTCCTCAAGCGCTCTGCCTCAGGTTGATCACCGCCATCGTGAATGACCGCTATGACGAGTTTCTTGTGCATTGTCAACAGCATTCCAATGCGCCGACTCTTGACCACATTTTGGCTCGGAGAAGCCACAGCCATTTCATGCAGTTGCTGCCCTGTCACGAAAAGAACTCCCGCACGCACACTCAGCAGAGCGTCCGCCTCGAGAGAATCGTCGATAGCCACTGTGCACTCAGTGTGCTTCGCAGACAAAAACGCAGGGAATGTGCTTGCGTTGGCAAAACCGGAGCTTACGTAGATAACCCACTTTGGTGGTTGACTCTGTTGAACAGATCCAGGCTCAGGACTTGTCAGGTCGACGGTCGGCGTGGGCCGCTGGGTATTTCGCGTAGGAGTAACAGGCCCACCACTGCTTGTCGGTTCCAGTAGGTTAAACGACGGGAAAGATGCCTCGCCTTCATGGAATTCTCTCGATGTTACAGCAGAGGTAAACCCACTAGCCGTATGAAGGGCACCAGTACTGTATCCATCGATCGACGGCGGTGCTTGCTGCAGCTTTGCTAGCCTGCGTTCTTCTAGCTTCTTTAAAGCTTTCAAACGGTTTGCTTCGACCTTCTGGTGCAGTTCATCACTGGTACTTTGAGCTCCATTCACAGGACCCTCGGTAGGCACAATCGATCCATTTGACGAAGAAACCCATCGCTGGGGCCTACTTGGATTCAACGCAGCAGGGGTTTCCGTACTAGTGGACGATGCACCAATTCCCAGCAAATTAAAGCTCGGTGGGGCCACTTCGCAATTGCTCTCTTCCTCTTCCTGGACAGTGTCGAGGGGGTTAGCAGCGGCAAGCAAGGTGAAGCTGGGTGAAGGATCAGCTTCAGCAGTACTGTCGTCCCCATCGGACTCCGTTACGGTAGCGGACACACTCAGCGGGCACGATAATGCTGGTGGTGTAGCTGTCGCATTCTCGGCGGGAATGGAAGCCCGAGAACGCGGACGCGGTCTTGGAGACGGAGTGTCCACTACATTCGGCCCGTTGTGCAATTCATCCAGGCAAGCACGTATAATTCCATTGGAGGGGAGTGTGCCCAAGTGCTTCCCACCTCGGCGGAGTAGCAGAGGAGAACTTTGCGACTCGAACAGCGACCGCGCATAGATAGCCCGCATGTTTGGACTTGACTTCTTCCGGCTCTTCCTTTTCGCGTTGCTGTTTCCAGTGTCTTCGGGGGATACCACCGACTGCGAATACAATAGTTGCGATGAATCGTTGATAAATGAGTCATCTGCCGCATCTTTATAGTCGTCTCCGTAGTCGTCTTCGTCGTCGTCGCCATTTGCCCCACCTCGAACATCGGCCACATCATCAATATACGCAGCTGCCAAGACGCGAGATGTCTCCCGCCGTCGTTTGGATCGTCGGATGCGCTTCTGCCATGGTGAAGTCGACACTGGTGATGCTTTCGTTCCTGGCTGCGAGAACATTTGCGATTGGGAGGCATCATACTTCCGTTTTAGCCTTCGGAAGGTCTTAAACTTCTTCTTTGCCTCAGCAGATGAAGGAGAAGCCAACAAATGGCTCGGAGATGAAGTCCGTGCAGCAGGCGAAGGGAGAGATAGCTTGGGGTTGGCTGCTGGTGGCGTTTTCTGCTGTTCAGGAAAATTAACCGGAGCTGTCGAGTTGCGATGTAGCGGGCAATATGCCAAAAACAAGGTTCCACAGCCTTCGTCTTCGCCATTAGGAGGGTCAAGTTGATCCATGCGATAGCGCGCGAAAGCAGCGCAGCTGACATGAAAAGCGGCCAGACAGCGCTTGTGTGCACACTGGATAATTCCATTCCCCTTCTGCGAGTTGCAAAGAGAGCAGTGCAGCGTGTTGCGGTCTGGATCCAATCGCTTCAAATCACCGAGGACGAGCTGATCGTTTTCTCCCTGCTCCACGCGAAACTCTGGAATCCACAAAAAACACTGAACGTGAACCCACTTACCGCACTCGGTTCGTTTATATGCACCGCCACGGTGCGGGCAAAGCTGGCAGCGAAGCTGGCTTTTGGCCATTGTGCTAGCGCTTGTCCGTGCCTCCGTGCAGACATCGCAAAACCACTTGTCCTTCGGCACAGCGTGTATCCCGTAGCAAAACTGATGAACTGCCACATTACAACCATCGCAAAACACGATAGGATCGTCGTCGTACGACTCACTCTCAAGGCAAACGGAGCAACAACCATCTTCCTCTTGCTCCGGCTCGGACTCTTTCCGTTGACTTTGAACTGCATGCTGGCAAGTACCATTATCTTTGATCACAAGGGCTTGTGCCGATGGCGCTGCTTCTGGCTCCGCTTTTTCTTCAGTTATCGCAACAGTAGGGCGTGCCTCATTCTTCGTAAGATGAACGACGCGTACATCAGCACCAGGATTACATTCCATCTCGTTTGTGGCTGTAGGTTTCCCATGGTGCGTCTCATCAACCTCATCCCCATCAGTGCAGTCTTCAACTGATTGAGACGTTGTCGCTGGAGGGCCTGCAGCAACCAACTCCGGAAACACTGCTGGCTTGGTTGGTGCGACTACAGCTTCAGCATTGAGGGGGGGAAGCAGGGCAAAGGAAAATGCAGAGGCTTCTTCCTCATCCTGGTCTTCGTCTTCTGATCCATCCTTAGTCTCACCTCCAACACCCATCGTATTTGAATCCGAAGGAAGTAGCGCAAAAGAAAACGCAGATGGTTCTTCATCATCACCTTCTGGTGTTTCTTTCTTCTCTTCTTGCAGCGCTGCCTTGATTCCAGCCATTGTATGCGCACCATCAGCACTATCGGTTTGATCCAGCGGACCACCAGTGCCTTTGTCATCGTCAAATTGCAATTGCCGAGTGCTACGATGGCGAGAGGAAACTGAATGTTGCACTGAAGCGTCCGTATCGATCTCTCCCGCAGCCCCTCGCTGACACACGGCCTCACTTGTCGAATCAGACGTGAGCGTCAAGGATAACGATGCCGACATTTGTTGCGATTTCTCCTCGTTGTCGACATTTTCAGAATTGACGAGCTCACCACCGAATATTACGTGTTGCTCTTCCAAGCCATGAGCTGTACCATCGTCGCTCGTCACAGCCACCGTCTTTGACTGGAATACAAATTGGGACAGGTTCTCGACACTGGGTATTGTTTTCTGTTTCTTTGGCAAGGGAGTCATAACCTGGTCAACTTGACGGCGTTTACTGCAACCCTTCGACTGCTCATCCTCCGCTACAACAGAGGTAACCTGAGTGGCCGAGTCGATAAACTCCGGGCTGAAATGCATGTCAAAAGTATCCACCGACTGCGTCATTGCAGAAAATGATTCATCACATTTGGTGTCGCCAACGATCACATCTGGAGGACTGGATTCTCGCCAAGGGGAGCCGATTTCGCTGTCAGTTTCCGCTCTGTCAGTGCTTGTCCTGATTCTACGACGTTTATTATCCACCCTCGAAGGCTGAGCAGATCCGTTTTCATCGAATGAGTCTGCTCGTGCGAGTTCATCCGATTCTATGCCTCTATATGTAGCACTGTTGCCGGTGCCTTTATCGTTTTCATCTTCGGAATCCGTCTCCACCACTTCCTCGACCCCATGGATCTTTCGCACAAGACTCTGCAAAATAAATGATCGAGTGGAATATCCCACTCGAGTACCCACACCTTTCCGCACTAATAAACTACGCGATTGACGTCGCAGTAAATGTGTCCGATTAGCAACAACGGGAAACAACTTATTTCTCGAACTTGACGCAAAATTTGGCGGGAAGTATTTCATCAATGCCACTGCTCGCTCAGCATCGGTGAGCTGCCACAGATCAGGATCAACTGCCACTGATGCAGTTTTACCACCCACTTGCGACGCGTGAAAAGTGGGAATCCTCATCTCCAATTCTTTTAACTGGGGGAAAATCCCAGCAGGTAACATGCGGGGGCACTTGGAATACGTGAATCTTCCCTTAAACGTGGTGAGGGCCCGACTCACGGTCTTCGCAGCTGATGCACTGCGCGCCAGTTTCTTCTGTTCGTCACCTTCAGTCACGAGAATGATGACTCTACCCACGCGTTTGCGACCTGTTCTACCCATTCGTTGGATCATTCGCACAGGAGAGGTAAGTGCGTCAAACGAGACAATCAGATCGACTTCACCGATATCCAGACCCTCCTCTGCGATGCACGTCGCCACGAGGACATTAAACTCACCCAGACGAAACCTGCGGACGATTTCTTGCTGCATCTTCTGGGTTTGCCCTTTGATCGATTTGGTCTTACCCGTTGTACCTTGGCCAATGAACGGTTGGGCATTCAGGAGAGGTGCTAGTGGACGCAACAGCGCGACGATCTCCGAAACACTCGCTCGATACTGTGTGAAGACGATAGCTCGTGTGCTGGATTCACCAGCAGCATGGCGTTTAAAGTGCTCCAGTAGAACCTCGCGAAGTTTTACCAGCTTTGGGTGACTAGCAGTATGCGTGGAGCTACTGTCACCGTCAGTCACTGCCAGGCTTGATTCAAGCGCCTGGAACTCTGGTGACAGCAACATTTCTCTCTTGGACCATGACATTTTACCTTTCTTCCGCTCCTCTACCCAATTTGTAATCTGGTCGCGAAAACTGCTGAGCCCGTGGCCTGTTAACAAGCTCTTGGCGTGAAGTAAACTCACGAGAAGTGCCAAATCGCTTTCAGCACTACGGTTGGAGGTATAGTTGGGGCTTTTTCGAAATTTCTCGCGAGATTGCAGCACATACCAGCTCGATATTTTCTCCGGATCGGTGTACTGAATAATGTTAGCCCGAAGTAGTCGTTGCACGATCGGTGTCAAGCATTTCAGAAATTGCGCCTTAATTTCCATGATCTGTTCACCTAGGCGACAGATAATCACTTCTTCTTGACGCGCGTGAGTGTACTTCTTCACATCAGGGTCATCAGCCGATCGACTTTCAATGTGGGATATCCGCAAGTTAGAGACCACATCCTGTATTACGTCAAACTTGGCTCCAGGTGTAGCCGAAAGCGCTAGAATTCGGAAGAAGCGCGTCTTCGCTTCGATCTCCTGCACCACACAACAGTACGCGTAATTACCCGTGGCTCGGTGGGCTTCGTCCGCCACAACACACACAAACTTTTCCGCAGCGCAGATGCCTCGCCGTAGGTCGTTCTGTAAGCTCTGAGGGGTACAGAAGAAGACACGTCTCGAATTCCAGAGAATGCGACGCATCGTTGGTGGCACGTTGCCCTGTAATTCTGCGGTGTCTGATAGTGGAATACCCATAATCTCATGGCAGGCTTTAATCTGCTGTGCCACCAGCGGCTTCGTGGGCGCCATGAACACAATCTTCCCTGTCGGGAACCATCGATAGAAATTGTACATGACCACAGCAGCCACGAGCGTCTTGCCTAGTCCCGTCGGTAGTGACACCATCGTGTTGTGATACAGCGCCTTCTCTGCAATAGTCAACTGGTAGTCTCGAATGGAGTAGTTTGTCGGGTACACAAAGTGCTGTGCTGCTTCACAGTCGATCTGGGGAAGATTCGGCTGAGTTTCAACGTCTAGATACCTCTTTTGGGCCTGTGCATCTTCTCCCGCTGCATGCCTGGGCATCTGTACAGGCGAGGAAGTCGGAATATTACCAGGAGGAACGGAAGAAGCCTGTCCGGAGCGTCTCGACGTCAGTACAAGTGTCGATCCTGTGGCTGCATGGCTCAGCGTCGTCTGTGACTGCTCTCTGTCTCTAGTAGAGCTGAAAGGCGATAGTTGAGAGCGTCCAACGTCTTGTTGCCTCTGCGACGACCCGTTAAAGGTCAGTCGAGCCTGTACTGTCTTCCTGGCTGTGGCTGTGGCTGTGGCTGTTGCTGTAGCTTTCGGTGGTGATGTCTGCGTTTGCTCCTGATACGTCTGCCCACGTGGTGTGCTGCACACTTGACAGGTCGATCTGGCCGCCTCATTGCGTAGCGTACAGGACCTGCAGTTCCATGACTCAGAAGAGGAGCCTGTGCGTGCGTTATTCGCTGTCACTCGGTCTGTAGACGTGATCTGAGGCTGATTCTTGTGGCTGGTGGTTTCCAGGTGACGCTTCTCCAACGCATCGATCTCTGACAGCAGTGCGTCGTCCCATTCGTCCTCCTCCATGGCGCGAAGAGGACCAGGTCGTCTCAATGCACGCTCCTCTTTCCTCGACTTTGTAAGAGTGATGGTCTAGTCTAAACCTTACGTTTTGAATAAAATATGCTATTACATAGTATTCATAACTGCAGCATATATAGCTCACACTATTCGATCGGAGACATGGCACGCGAGCGCGAGTGCGGCGTCTTGTGCCGCTATTTCTTCCAGCAGATGCTGCTGGAGGCCGAGGATGCGCGACTAGAGGAGTTTTCCTCCTCCCTCTTGCTGTCGTCTCGCCCCACGCTGTCCGAATTGCGCTGCAAGTTTCCATTCGAGGGTTCTTACCACTTCCGCTTGCAGACTGGGGGCTCTGACTACTGTTGGAGAGACCTGACGGACGAGAATCGAGTACTCCCAGTGTCCAGCAATGGGGAAATCCACGTGAAGGTTCTGCAATTGGCGCCAGCTGAGGAGGGGGAGAAACCGAGCAGGAAACCGGTGCAGGAGGAGCTGGTGGATGTCTCTGAAGACCGACAGTTCCGCGCCTTCTTCCACTGGCAGAACCAGGTTCAGACCGAGGGAAATTCTGGATATCCCATGCCACAACCCCAGCAGACACACCAGCAAGACGTGGGCAGTGTCCTCTTTGGCGTCAAGAAGGCGCTGGCCTCAAAGATGAAGGGATCCGCTATGGCGCAAACGCTGCAAAAGCGCTCGGTGCAAATGTGGGAGAAGGTCACGGCTGCTGCTGGCGTTGGGGGAGCAGGCAACGCTCCACCTACAGCGATGGCATTAGCGCAACTTGCGAAGCTCATAGGCGCCATGAAGGAACCGTTGCATCCTGGAAACCCTGAACACGTCGACATGCTTCAGCGGCTGTGGACGTCCTGTTTCGACGTGCAGCCGTTCGCCGTGACGAGTGCCGAGTGGAACCGACTTGGGTTCCGACATGGAGACCCCACGCGTGAACTGCAGTGTTTACTGCCACTACAATGCCTCGTCTTCTTCCACGAGGTGCACCGTACAGTGGCGTTACCCATTCTCAACGACCAAAGCGGACCAGAAGCTTACTCCTACGCGATGGTAGGCTCGCAGATCACTTACGTGCTCGCTGACCTTCTGCAACTAAGAGACGGAGGATGTTTGGGGTCTGAACGCCCGTTTTGGAGAGTTTTTGAGGACCCGATGGCCTTCTTTGAGCTCTACTGCGTCGCCTTCCGTGCCTTTGACGCATCGTGGAAGCTCAACTCGGCCAACTCGTCCGATATCAACTTCCACATCAACTACGTCGGGGATTTCGCACAGGAACTACTTCGTCGTGGCCCCGAGAACGTGGCCAGCCTCGTCGAGCACGCCTATCAGCTGCAGAATTGGTAGGATGACAGAATCAAACGGGAGCTCGATAAACTATGCAATTTATACAATTTGATTCCACACTACAGCTGAACTGCGAGCATTGCCTTGATCAGATCTTCCACGCTTGGCGCATTAGCTTTAGTGGGGTAGATTTGGTGTGGGAACGCCTTACAGAGTTTCTTCATGAGTTCCTCCCGTTTCTCTGGGTTGTTCATGTGAGCAAACGCGGAGCTTTCCTTCACTTTATCCGACTACAAGGTCATCACAGAGGAACACAGTGAGCTGTAGTCCAAGTGGAGCACGAGAAGCCTATTGCCACGTACCAGAGTCGAGTCCTGCAGGCCTCGGATGAGCGTCTCCTGTACGTCACGGTAGACGAACACTGTGCCTGATGTGCTAATGCCTACAATAGTGGGGTCGGCCTGGACTGAGAAACCGCGGATACCCACTACTCAGAGTGATCAGCAAAGGTCGATGCACGAGGATAGATAGAAGTCGCAACTTACCACAGAACATGGAACAACCAGGTAGCAGCATCCGAAAGCGCACTAGCCTTCGCTCGCTTTGGATAGCGTACATTTGCCCGCTCCACGTGCACACAACAATCTGCAACCATTAACAGTGCGGTCAAATACTAGCAAACAGGTACGAAAACTCATTCTTGACTTACCGCATCCTGACGATCCCCTCCTGCTGCTGTCATCTCGAGCTTGTCGGCGTTCACCACAGCCTCTGGCAACTGAACAGGCAGTCAAATGATTCAATCAGTCGTCCCATCTAAGCTACTACTAGTACTACGTAACAGTGCCTAGCAAACCTGAAAATCCCATTGCCTCTCCCCAGACGCTGAAAACAGCGACACCAGCCCATTCATCGACACAAGAGCGTTCATGCCTTGCTGCCCTGCTACCTCGATATCACACACCACAAAGGTGATGCCGTCATGTCCGGTTGGTGGGCCATCCCAAGGCACGATCTTCCGCTTGTCGATCGGGTCGTCCGCAGTCGGTCCCCCAATGCAAAACACTTCGCCAGAAAAGCACCGAGCGAGAAGTTGAGGCGACGTTTGCTGCGGAATGATCAACGTTTCGATCTCGCCGTTGATCTCCATTTGAGCGACTTGGGAGTATTCTGACAGCTGAGCAACAAAACTCCAATGAGTTAACGCGCTACGAATTACAAACAGAGCAGGGCACGCACCAAGTCGGGGTCTGCACGATTCAAACTAGCGGTGGTAGGTTGATAGACGAGCAAACGTCCATCACGCGTTGCAATGATCAGCTCGCCGTTCATGTGCACCACGTCACAGATATTGAGAGCAACACTCTATCAAATCAAACCCGGGTAAGTCTTCAGTAACGCACACGACGTTAACTTCAGTCGTACGCACAAATTCAAAGCACAGTTGGAGTACTTCAGCTCCTTCCACTGAGCGGAACACTGAGCACGTTCCTTCCGCTGTGGCCACGATAATGCGCGTCTACAGCAGCAACACATTATCATCTTCAGTATCAACACTTCTGCCCATCAACCAGCAGCACTCACATCCCCAGCAAAGGAATCGTCCAAACAGATGGACGTCACGGATCCGTTCACCTCGCAGCTCCTCCACTGCGTCAGTCGGTCCCCCACAATCTTAAAGACAGAGACTCGGCCTAAGAGCGAGCCGAAAAGCAGCTCCGTCGCGCCATCTCCGTCCACATCCCCCACCGCGTGCGCATTCGTCAGGATCTTCCCATCCAGCTGCGCCGCGTACGTCGGCGTCAACTCCAGCTACACACACGCAGCCTTAGCTCGTTTACAGCAGCTAATCTATTCGCAGCATAGCATACCTGTCCGCGCATGTTATTAAAGTGAGAAGAGCAGGTCACTCTTCCGGGTATTGCATCTTATTCGATGACAAAATCGGAGCACAGCTGTACTCCGCTTCTGCTGATAAGACGTTGAAGCAGTCAAAAACCGTTTGCCCAAACCGTCCAATCCGTCCGCCACTTCCGCGTTTCCCTCCTGCCCCCAAGATGCTGTCGCTCGCGTCCAAGCTCCGCCCGCTTCGTGCCCCTGTGCTGCGCGCCTCCTTCGCCTCTGGAGGCTTCGCGCGTTCCCGTAAGAGCCAGCAGATCGATGCTGTCGAAGCCGTTGAGCGAGATGAGCTGGACCTCCGTCGCTTGGCTGTAATTGGCGGCGGCAACATGGCCGAAGCCATTATCACGGGTGTTCTCACTGAGGGACTCATCCCCAGCTCCAAAGTGGTGGTGTCGGACCCCAATCCGTCTATCAAGAAGAAATACGCGCAGATCAATGTGGAGACTCACACACGCAACAGCTCGGCGGTCAAGGACGCAGATGTCATCTTGGTGGCAGTGAAGCCGCAGGTGGTCGACGATGTACGTGCAGTATGGAGAGTAAATTGATTTCGTGTGTGTTTAACTAACTGTGTACTTTGGTTCGTGCAGGTGCTGCGAGCTGTGAAGGCGGCGATGGACCCGGACGCTCTGGTGATTTCTGTGGTGGCTGGACAGAGTATCAAGCAGCTGCAGAAGCTGCTGGGCCAGAACAGCCACATCATTCGCACGATGCCGAACACGCCGGCTATGATCGGAGAGGGGACGACGGTCTGGGCGCAGTCCGCTGAAGTCACGACTGTGCAGCATGAGCTGACGAAGCAGATCCTCGGGTCCTTTGGTGTCGAGGTGCGGTCCCGATGGAGGTCATTTTGTGTTTCTACTGTTGCTGAGGTATTTTGCTGATGTAGGTATTCGTGGACGATGAAAACGCGCTGGACATGGCGACGGCATTGTCTGGCTCTGGGCCTGCCTACTTCTTCCTCGTGGCCGAGGCGATGATCGACACTGGCGTTCACATGGGCTTCTCTCGGCCAGTGGCAACGGTACGAAGCAGCATACGTCTCGTTTTGATGAAATTGCCTAGCCCTTTTGACACCTGTTGGTTCCCCTTCTAGAAACTCGTGCAGCAAACGATGCTGGGCTCTGCGTTGTACATGCAGTCAGAGGACGTGCACCCTGTTGAGCTTCGGAACAACATCACGAGCCCTGGAGGCACCACCGCCGCCGGACTGTACCGTGCCGAGAAGAACGGCTTCCGTGCAGTCATCGCCGATTCTATCTGGGCTGCCTACGAGCGTTGCCTCGAATTGGGCTCCTCCGAGCCTGTGCAGCGCCAACGTCCGCGCTCGTAGAGGTTGTCGCTCAACTAAGGTTGCAATTAAAGCTAGAAAACAGGAAAGTATACATACACCTGTATACAGTTTGCCACTAGTTGAAGTTCTAGCCAGATTGTAGAAATAGTCAGTCCCGCGTCACACAAGTCTTACACAACCTGTCTTCACCATCAGTCCAAAACAACCGCCGTCACCCGTACCAACCAAAATGGGCCGCCGTTCCGCTTCCCCGCGCCGTAGCCGCAGCCGCAGCCCGCGTCGATCCCGCCCGCGCAGTCGCAGCGGCAGTCGCGGGCGTGGCCAGTCTCCGCCCAAGCGCTCGCGCGGAGACCGGCGTGGCCGTTCCCGGTCCCGTTCGCGGTCGCGCGACCGGCGGAGAGACCGCAGCCGCCCGCGCGGAGACCGGGGAAGCCGCGACCGCCGCGGCCGCTCGCGCTCTGCCGACCGTGGAAGGGGCCGGGGCCGACGCGAGCCCATCAGCCTCCTAGTGCGCAACCTGGCGCCAGAAACGACGGCGGACGAGCTGCGCCACGCCTTCTCTCGCCGTGCGGGTGACATCCTGGACGTTTACATCCCTAAGGAGTTCAGCACCAACCAGCCACGAGGCTTCGCGTTCATCGAGTTCGCGGACGCAGAGGTGGGACGCGACGTCAAGTTCAAAATGGACCGCAAACAGCTGGGCGGGCGCGAGATCGCCGTGCTGTTCGCCAAGCAGTCCCGCAAGAGTCCGCAGGAGATGCGCCGCATCCTCAACGTCCCAGGGGAAGGCTCGCCGCGTCGACGCTCCAAGTCCCGCTCGCGCTCGCGTTCGCGTTCAGGATCGCCAAAGAAACGCAGCGCCAGTCCGGACAAAAAGCGGTCGCCGTCCCCGCGTGCTTCGCCGTCCCCGCGTGCTTCGCCGTCCCCGCGACGTGATTCTCCGTCGCCCAAGCAGTAAGCTTTCACTCTTTTTCTGTTGAGGGTTGGGCATGAGTTTATCTAATGATTCTTGTGTTACTTTTTGTAGGGAGGAAGCTAGCGCTGGTCGAAGTCCGTCCGCTGAGTAAGTGCTTAGGTAATTTGTTACGAGTTTTGTTGGAGTCACTTACCATTGTTTGCATTCGTTTAGGGGCGATAAGGATGACGAGACGATGTCTGAGGTACATTCTGAGTGAATTACGTGGCGTTGGACCTTGTTCTAAACCGGTTGCTGTTTTGTGTAAACTGTAGTGAGCTGGGAGCTACGCTGTTTCATTGCAGCGCATGCATCCCCGATGTCCACGCTACAAGCGGTGGTTGACCAGGACCCAGACATTCCACACCAATTAACGTCGCCAGTTTACAGGAAAAGAAGTCAGCCGGAGAGAGACAGTCGGCCAAGAGAGAAACAGGAGCGGGGAAAGAAGCCTTGCATTTTAACTCGATCAAGAATGTTTCATGACGATGCTTGCATTCGAAGATGGCGCCGCCAAGATCCAAGATGGTGGCGTTTGTGCTGACGAAGATTGCAACGGCAGGGACAGTACAGGGTGTTCAAGGAGCCGGCGGACGACGAATTATGAATTATAGCACTCAAGAAGTACGTACGCATGTACGCATGGTACGGCAAGGAAATTGCCAAACTAAAATGCGTTGTGCATCGAAAGTCGCTTTGATAAAGCAGGATTTGCAAAGTCGCGGTAATCCTGGAGGCTGCACGCGGAAGCCTAAACATACATGTACCGGTACTTCGCTTGGAACTTCACGCTCGTGAAGTACTTCGGAAGAAAATGTACCTTATACGCACGTACTGTAGTAGGATAGAGCTCTGTGTGTGCCATGCAAGGCGAAAAATTGTACAGTACTAGGTGTACTGTACACTGTACATGTACTGGAACGCTTGCTGCAAGGCCAACGTTCAATATCCGAAGTACGTGGCTTCTTATTTTGTGTGCAATTGTCAGATGCTTACGTGAAAGTGAGGCCGATCGTCATCTACAGACAACGCTAAAGTGTTCGTAGCCGCTACAGATCACGGTGATGTTGCACTCCCCGTCATCCAAATCGGCTCACGCAATCCATGAAACCCCGCTTTGCATCAACAGATTGGTCGTATGATGATGTCCAACAGCGAATTTCCGTAGCATCTCGATCACCTGGACCTCGGTAGACCCACCCCATTTCCATATTTCCCCCCCAGCAGCAACACTACCAAGACTGAAAAGAAGCGATGGCCATGCTAGGAGGAAATGGCAACAGACTGGAGTTCCAGCTCAAAGCTGACCAAGGTCACACACGACAGCGCCTGCCCCCAGTCGCAGCCTGCATCCCCACCAAGCGAAGATACCGCGAAGACTCGCCTCGAGCCTTCGCTGCAGTTTTCACTCGGAAACGAGAGTTTGTAGACGCCACAGCCGAGGAAGCCCAGCCAACACGCAAGCGAGTGATAACAAACAAACGTCGAGAGCAGTGTCGGAACAACCAGGCGCGCTATCGTGACAGGCAACGCGGATACGTTCAGGAGCTCCAGGAGAGCGTCCTTACGTTGCGTCAAGAGGCGCAGGAGTTGTCTCTAAAGCGCTACTCGTTGTGCTACGGCGCGGACGCCAAGAGCAACGTGTGGACTGTCGTCGTGGAATACTTCCGTCTCTTTCGCTACGGGTTTCTCGCCCCTACGAGCGTCTCGATGTCCACAGTCGTGCCTCAATTCAAAGACCAGGAGTATTTCCTTCGGACGGTACTAGCCTCTGACGTTCAACTGGGAGAACTGAGCGGCGTTGACGCGCACATCGAGCAGTGGCGGCGTTACTCTGTCTACTTCAGCAGCCTTCAACTGCAACTAAAGCAAGTGAAAGAGCAGCCGATGGGACTTCTGCTCGCAACGGCTTCGCTGAGTCTTACGATCACCGAGACATCGCTCCGAAGCGTATTCCCTCACTTGTTGGCACCTACAAGCCCCGAGAACTTCCAGCTCTTCACTCGCCTTCTTGGCCAACGTCTGGAGTGCCAATGCTCCATCCGTTTCCAATGGGAAGACCTCACCAAGCGCGTGACAAGACTCGAGTGCAAGATGGACTGGATAACCCCACTTCTTCGCGTTCTAGACAACCTCCAGGACGTCGCTCGCTGCTTGGGAAAAGCTCGCATCACTCCCAACAATTTGATCGGCGAACTACAGCCTTCGCACTGAATAAAACCGCATATTTCCATTTGACTCTTTCTACCCTCCGATGAGGATCATCGGGCGGTTCTTGGCCTTGGACAGGCCGTACATATCTCCATGGCCCCCAAGCGCGAACTTCTTCCGCTTCACTGCCACGTCCACAATCTCGCGGATGTCTCTGTCAGTGACGTTGTAGCGCATGGCGTCCCGTAGACTCACCTCAGTGTTCCCGAAGAGACAGACCTTGAGGTTCCCATCCGCAGTCAGGCGCAGTCGGTTGCAGGAGCCGCAGAAATGCTCGCTCATAGATGTGATAAAGCCAAATTGACCTTTAAACCCAGGCACGTGGAAGGCTTTCGATGTATCGTTCGCCCCGTCCTGCAGCTTCTCCACAGTAGGAAACTCCGTCCGGATCGTTCCCATCATCTCCTTGAACGGCACAAAAGTCTCGTCGTTCCACCGGTTGCTGTCGAAGGGCATCCACTCAATGAAGCGGACGTCCACTGCGTGTTTTTCAGTGAAAGCTACGAAATCCACGAGCTCTTCCAGATTGAAATGACGTTGTACGACGCAGTTGATCTTCAGAGGAGAGAAGCCCATCGTCTGCGCCTCTATAATGGCGTTTAAAACCCTCGTGAACCCTTGCCGTCTCGTGATATGCGCGAACTTGTCCGGTTTCAAAGTGTCCAGACTCACGTTCAATCGATCCACGCCTGCCCGTTGCAGAGCCAAAAGCTTCTTCTGTAGTGTGAGGCCATTGGTGGTGACCCCCACGGACTCGATGCCTGGGATCGCTCGTAACTGAGCCACGAGGTCCACGAGATCCCGACGCAGCAGCGGTTCCCCTCCTGTCAACCGAATCCGCTTCACCCCCGAGGAAGCGAAGAGTTTCGCCAGTCGAACGATCTCCGAAGTGGTCAAAAGGTCCTCCACTGGCTGCAACGGCACTCCGTCCTCGGGCATACAGTAGCGACACCGCAAGTTGCAGCGCTCGGTCAGTGAGATCCGTAGATACGTGTGCGCTCGTCCGAAGCGGTCTACCAGTTCCGTTGGCGCTGTCTGTTGTCGAGGCTGGAAATGCACACAGTTATTGTCAATTTCACATTAGAAGTCTTTTTACTGCGCCGATTTCAGCCGTACCGCTTGTCGTATCTCTGCCAGGATCTGGCGGATCTGTTGCAACGATTCTTCGGGGCTGGGGGCTGCTTCTTGCGCTGGTTCACCGCCGGAATGGGCCTGGGGTCGACTGCTTTGAATAAAATCCTGCAGCTTCGGACCTTCTGCCACCTGGCGCTTCCACTCGCTACGGGTACTGAAGAAGGCGCTGCGCCGCACGTGTTTAGACAGGGAAGAGGCCAGTCGCTGCATCGCTTGCGCTGTTGTGGCTTGAGCTGCGGGTCCAGGAATGACACAAGGCGGTTCTCCGTTTGATTTTGTGTACGATTATATTTATTTTGGGACGGAGGGGAATCTGTTTAACAGATTTTATATAAACTGTGGGTATTTGCGCAAACTACGTCCCGAAAAGAAAGGTGCAAATAGGCCAAGCATCAACTTTTACACTGCACCATAATCATTCTCCAGTCGCTGCCGTAGCAGAAGGCGCTTGGCGAGCTTCGTCCAGCGCTTGAGCACCAGCTTCTGGTTGTGCGCAATGGCCTTCTCAATCGTCTGCTGCTGCTTCTCCGCGTGGGCGTCCAATAGCGTCGCCTCGTGAGCTCTTGCGACTACAATACCAGAGACTTTGGGCATCGTGCGGCCGTTGCGCGTCTCGAAGCCCACGACGGCAGGTGCAAAGTCGATTCCCAACGATTCAGCGATGGCGTCAATACGAGGCAGACGCAGATGGACAGCGCCTTTAGGGATGTGGGCGGGACTCCAGATCTCGATGTTCCCGTACTGATTCTTCGGCACACAACCGTCCACTAATGCAGGAGACTCGAATTCCGTCGTCTGCCACAGCCCGAACAGCGCTAACGAGGAGCCACCAGGTCTTTCAGCATTGTCATTGTCACTGTGGTCACTGCCGCCAGCATCGTCACCTCTTGACTTCCACTTGGCTGGTTTCTGACGCTCGCTCTCCTTGACAACTCGACCAAGACGACGCCACTTGAAAGCGGACTGCAGTGGCTGTACATGCGTGCGGAGAAAGACTGGCTGGCCATTGAACAATCCGACCACTTTACGAGGGTGAAGACACTCGGATTGGTGTAAATGGCGCTCCAGAACGTACAGATGATGCTTCTTGAAACCTTCCAGACTTGACGGCATGCCTTCTGCCAATTTCAACGTCTCCAGCTTCTTCTCCTCTTGTGCAAGAGCCTTTTCCTCAGCTTCAGGCTCCTGGAGAGTAGAGGCCAGTCCGGCTCGCTGGACCATCGAGTCTTCGTTGAGCCGTTCGATCACTTGCTTCAGCCACAAGTGAGCGAGCCGCAGCTCCTGACTCTTGCTCCATTGACCAGTGTACCGCGGCGTTACGTCCACAACCAGACCGTCGTCTTGGATACTAAGTACATACGAAAACCGTGCAGCTTTGCCCCGCAAGGGTTCAACCTCTTGCGGCCGATTGACCAATCGACGTATCGCATCGACATGAATCCACTCCTTCTTCTTCTCGTCCAGCACTTCGCACCACTGCCAAAACGCTCGATGCACTGAGTCCGTACTCTCCTCACCGTCCTCCTTACACTCAGACGACAATCTCCTCTTCAGTACCAAATCTGCAACCTTTTGCGCTCTTCGTCGCTTGGTCAGTCTCTGTTTAAACGAGGACTCGAACGCTTTCCCTTTCTGCACTAGCAGCGGATCCAGAGCGTACGTGAGACGGTAGCGCAGCTGTAGAGCTCCACAGAGAGCAGCAAATAACGCAGACAGCTCATAGTCTCGTCCTTCTCGATTGAAGAACGCGTTCATTAGACTGGACTCCGTTAGAAGCTCCTTCTTGTCTTCAGCTTCCTCCGCTTCCTCTGACAACTGAAATTCTCCATTGAACCACCGAACCAGCAGCTCCAACGAATACGCAAGTGGCTGCTGCGTCATCTCAGCGAAGAAATCCACGTCGCTAGTGGCAGTTAAAGAGAGCAAAAGCCCTCGTAGCAATGGGGAGCGACTGAGTTGCGTCCATTTGATGCGAGTACCCAAAAGAACCAGCAAATGCGTCTGATGCAGCGCTTTCTCTCGCTGTTTCTCGTCTTTCGTCAAGCGAATGGCTGGTCGTCGTCGCTTGCGAGCTACTGAGGCTGCGACTTGTTCTGCCAGCGACCGATTAACTTGTTCCCAGTCAATTTGCTGCAGATTTTCAGTCGAGTTGTCATCGATTATGGATGTTTCTTGGGCCTGTTGGGGGGAGTTGGAGGATGCTGGCTGTGAAGTAACAGTATCAGATACATCTGGCAATGCACTGACGTCCTCCCAGTCCACGTCGCTCTCTTCCTCGTCCTCCAGCTCCCCCGCAGAGTATTCGAACTCTTCGTCGTCTTCCGACGCCATTTTGCGAATCACCTCAAGAGAGTGACACAACAATAGTGACACTAACAATCTGTGGTTTGTCATACATGACAAGCAATTTGTTTTCTTGCCAGCAGCCGCTGGTCTGTTTATATTTTCTTTGTTATTTATTTTTTCTGAGGGTTTTCTACATGTAATTTCTTGTGAAATAAAGTGTTGGGCCAATGATCGTGGTCTTGGCCATCGGATTCTGCTCCTATCGAGCAATCCGGCTGGAGGATCGGTATGATCCAGTCTTTTATTTCTCTCCAGGAGGCGCCTTCAGCTCCATAGCCACGTAGATCTCCTGTAGCTGTTTGCTGAGCCGCTCAAGCACTGGGGTATCTCCTTTGACACTGAGCTCAGTGAGCTTGCGTTGACTCCACTTCATCGCACGCCCCATCTCGCTCGTAATTCGATCAGTGACAGCTCGAGTAAGTTTGCCACCGTCGCGCTCCTCGTCCAGCAAGTAACTGGTAAACGTCTTCTCTGCAAGATGCCCCGTGCGCCAGTCATCCAGGAAATGATAAACAGCACCGCCCTTGATTCGGTTGGTTGCAGGGTGGGTTAGACAAAGGTTTTTAACCATGTTAACCACGTAATTGCGCAGCATTTCGATCGCTAGATCCAGGTCTTTATCTCCGTTGCGGAGCCCCATCATGGACAGAGCAATGATGAACACCTGCTTCTCCACAATGTGGTCCAGATCGAGCGCATACGGCGTCTTGAGATCCAGCTTTTCCTGGTTGTAGACATCTTGACCATCCCAACGGGCGACAACATCGGCTTGGACCGCAGGGCGAAGGTAAAAGTCCAGCGGGTCGAGCACCTTTGGGGAAATGTACTCAGGCCCGTGTGCCACACAGCAGAAATCAGAACCTTTCTTGGCAGGTTTCTTGCACGGAATGTCAGTCCCAACTCTGGTACCTTTGCATTTGGGAAGACCCTGCCGCCGGTGATATTTACAGTAGCCACGCTCGTCGAGGTTTCCTTTGATCCTGCACCGATTGCCTTTCTTATTGACACCTTTGCACTGATCCATGGGCGCTTAACTGGTAAGAACTTGTTGGGGCGTTGATGTTCCTTGGTCAGAGTAACTTGCAAAGTGAAGTAAAAAGTGAGAGAGTTTGTCGCGTCCTAACTGTTATCTACCTGCTACTACCAACTTCACTGTAGCCTACAGGGCCGCTGGCTACATTCCTGAGTCCTGACGAAGCTCATCCTTTGGGGGGAGCATCATCGGGCAGCTTCAACTTGTGCTTTTTGTACCCATGTCTATCTAGCTCGTCAAAAATAGTACATTTTCTCACAAGTATTGCTAAAGCTCAATGCCTTCGACCTGCAGGGGCGTAACGAAGCGGGGAACGCCGTGCTCCATCACGTGGGGACTGGACGCCGCTGGCTTCTGCCAGTATCACGCGCCTGACGCTGCTCAGTGCAAAGGCCTCGCACGATCCACCGGTCGCCGTTGCGAGATCAAGTGGAATCTGGACGAGCAGGGCTTCTGCGTTCACCACCGGCCTCAGTCCGGTCCACCCGCCACCGCAACTTCCAACGCGTGTAAAGGAATCACTAAACGTGGAACTGCGTGCTCCATCACGTGGGGACTGGACGCCGATGGCTTCTGCAAGTATCACAAGCCAGACACTTCCCGGTGCAAAGGCCTCGCACGCGCCACCGGTCGCCGCTGCAAGATCAAGTGGAATCTGGACGAACGAGGCTATTGCCAGTTCCACCGACGGGTGGATGCTACCGCCACAAAACAGTGCGAGGCTGTGGTGGCAGCTACAGGTCGACGCTGTACTCAGACGGTGGGGATCGATGCTGACGGGTTCTGTACGGCTCATCGGGCAGTGAACAGGGAGCTGCCAAAGTGTCGGGGGTTGCTGCCAGACACGAGAGAACCTTGTGGTAATAACGTTAAAGCTAAGGGGTACAAGTACTGCTGTGCAGCGCATGACCCGAAGTTCGCGAAGGCGTTTGTGGCGCCGAAGCTGTTCAACGACCCAGGACTGAGGAAAAGCGTGGAAGGAGACATCGTCAAGTTCTTCAAGGGACGAGATCTGTATCACGGGGATAAATTGGATTTAAATACGGTAGGCGCAGTGGAGCTGGACCATATCCTGGAGAAGCAGTGCTTTGCGTTCGCCTTCCAGCGCGTCGTGTTTCGACATGGAGACGACGAAGCGCAGGATCTCGCGTTTATACTGAGGGAGGAAGTCGTGAACGAGCTGCCGAATCTGTGCCTGACCCGTGCGACGACCAACAAGATTAAAGGCGCTGCAGTCTCCAAGTTCCTCGACGACTCGTTGACTGGGCACCGAGGATCGAAAACGCTTACGGACTATTTGCTGGCGGAGAAGCGCGACGACACGCAACTTACGCGCGATGTGACGCGAACGATTCGAAGAGAAATGGGAGCAGCGCTTCGAAGATGCCAGCGGAAGCTACGCGACGTAGGAGAAAATCACGTGTGTATAGCTCTCAGTGCTGAATTGCAGCAGTTGTACGTGGATATGGATCTACATACTTCTCACGGCGGCGCGATCAAGGTGGAACAGGTCGATACTAAAGATACAGACGACGAGTATGTACTGGTGGACTCAGTGTCAACGGACTCCTGGACTGTGGTAGACGTCAAGCGCACAGTTTCAGTCGAATACCGACAGCCAACGCTGAGTGCAGAGGCCAAACCGTTCGTACCGGGGTCAACATCGACAGATTCGCAGCGGACTGACACAGCCGAATACTGCAAACGGGAGCCACACGAGCTCAAAAGTGAGGCTAGTAACAGCTCCAGTACGGACTCAGAATGGGACAAGCTCAACGAACGTAAATTCAAGAGGAAGCCCACCACTGACCACGTTTCGTTTGAATCGGCCTTCGAAGTGATCGTGAAGGAAGAAGTGAAAGATACGAAGCGAAAGTAAATTTCAATGAACTGGAAAAATATTTTACATTTGAGTTTTTTTGCCAGCTCATTGAGCTGATCTTTTATTTATTTTTCGTTATCTTCTTTTTTTCTTCTTCTTTTTCTCTATGCAGTGGCCTGCTCGGGCCTTCTTGACTTTACCGGCTTCTGTTCATGTCAAGCCGACGGACAAGATCGGAGAGATCTTTGTACGGCGCTTTAACGAGTTCCCACACTCATAAATGCATCTCGGCTGCCCACCAAGACAGCCACATCCAAAATGACGATACAAAGTCGCCAACTCCGCACCATTCGACTTATGTGCACGCGTGGGGAATCGTGCAGATCGACAGCAACTTGGAGATTTGGTCGAATGTTGGACGATGGCGAGGATTCTGCGTCCAGCAGCGTTCAATGACCCGTTTCAGCGCCGGAATGACCTTGTTGGCACGGACCTGCGGGCGATTCCCATCCTTCGCGAATAAAACAGCGGCAAACGGACCTTTGCCCACGAACTGACGCAAGTTCTGCGAGTACGGCTCCTCCTCGTGCAGCACCTCGTTCATCAGCACACCGAACGAGTACACGTCCGTCTTCTCGTTGGCGACCGCACTGGAGCTCAGCAGTTCCGGTGCCATGTAAGCAGCCGTACCACCAGCGATTCCTTCGAAGTCGGCGTCCCCGTCTCCGTCTCCATTGGAACCACTGAGCATGTGTGACGACGTGGTGCTGGCTGCTTTGGCTCGGAACGTTGCGAGTCCGAAGTCGGCGATCTTGGCGTGGAAGTCGTCGGTGATCAGCACGTTCTGCGGCTTCAGGTCGCCGTGCGTCACGTTGCACTCGTGCAATTGCGCCATGCCGTACGCGATGCCCAGCAGGATGTTGAGCTTGATGCGGCCATCCGTCATCTTGGCCTCCACCTTGGGGTCTTCGCAGTAGTGCAGCAGGTAGCTGAGACTTCCGTTCGAAA
>LGSM01000417.1:0-32753 GCA_001314345.1 Phytophthora multivora
CGCTCCTTCAAGCGCGGACGCCACGCCCACCCCCTCCATGCCGACTCAACGATGACGAAGTCGTGGAAAGGGTCCGCAGCACGCCACTCTGCCAGCGTCAGAGCTTGCGGTCGCTCTCGGTGGCGACATGCATCCCCAAGACCACGTTAATGCGCTACTTGAAGCGAAGCATCATTCAACGACGGATCTCGCGTGTGAAGCCAACGCTCACATCCTCGCACAAGATCCGAAGGCTGTCGTGGGCCTTAGCACACGTCAATCGACCGATAGGTATACAATTTTAATTGTTATTTCAATTTGTATTGACGGCACTAATTATGTTATTGTAATATTATTTTCAGGATTGAAATCGTATCGTGTTCATGACATGTTTGATACTGTGCATCTCGATGAAAAATGGTTTAATCTCTACAAGACCAACACGAAGTTTTACCTAGCGAAGGACGAAGCCTTGCCGTACAGGTCGTCCCCAAACAAACGCTACATTGGGAAAGTGATGTTTCTGGCGGCGGTCGCTAGACCCCGCTATGATTTTGGTAAGAAATCCTACTTTGACGGAAAGATAGGCATATGGCCTATTGTTGAACAGACAGTCGCTCAACGTGGCTCAAAGAACCGTCCGAAAGGCTCTCCAATTACCAAGAACATATCAATGACACGACAAGTCTATACCAAGATGCTCTGTGAGAAAGTCCTTCCTGCCATAAGAGAGAAATGGCCAGGTATGTGTTAATGTTGCGGTCATGTTGCTGAAAGTTGCTCAAAAGTACTAATGTTGCTCATATGTTGCTCAATTGTTGCAGGACGAAAGTCGAGGACTATTAAAGTACAGCAGGACAATGCCGGCCCCCATGTACAAGAGGATAATGCTGACGTTGCGAAGGCAGGTCAACAGGACGGGTGGAACATCAAGATGATATGCCAGCCAGCACGTTCCCCCGATATGAACGTGCTGGACCTTGGCTTTTTCAACTCGCTACAATCGTTGCAGTACCAGACGCCGACGTTCAACACCGACGGCTTGATCGCTGCTGTAGAATCTGCGTTCGCTACGGTAAGGCCGAATACTCTAGACAAGTGTTTCTTAACACTACAGAAAGTGCTAGGTACCGTTATTGCTTGCAAGGGAGGCAATGACTACAGTCTTCCACGTGTGCGCAAGTTCCACTTGCGCAACGGTGTCTCTCCAACGTCACTACCTGTTGAAGCTGCAGTTGTTGAAGCTGGTTTCTGTCATTTAAGCCAATCACAACAAGCCTCCTAATTTTTAGTTTCCAAACGTCTTACGCTTAGCTTAATTTTGTACTGAATTATGATTGGCTAAATTCGCATCTTCAGATTTTGAAAAGTGATGTGAGGTTGAGATAAAACCTTATGTTGTGGCTCGCAATCTTCGGCTTTAGGGCGTGTTTACGGGTATTTTCAATGCATAGACACATCATTAATGTTGTCCAGAAGCTCATGTAAAACCGCGATCTAATATCGCTAAAAATTGGCAGAATTACGAAATTTAACCTCATTTGTCTTCTGTGCCCCCATCGAAAACCTGTGGTATTCTCCTTTCTAGCTGCTGTTCACGGTAACTTAAACTATCGCTTTAAAGAGCTGATGTTCCTCTTTCGATTGATGTGCGCCTCATTTGCTAACTCGTTGAAACACGCTTTCTACATCTTGCACACTGCCATGGCCATTTTNAACCTGTCTGACGCTTGAGCAAAAGCTTCACGTCCACCTGAAGCTCCAGCTTGGGCCGCTGTGACCCCTACAACCGTTACAAACTGCTGGATCAAAACACGAATTTGGATGCAACGATGCTGGGAAGAATTCGAGAAAGTGGTGGTTATGACCAGCCCGTTTCCAGTAATTGAATGGAGGAGTTAGAAGCCATGACGTTGAAGTGGGAGGGTGTACTCATAGCGCTGGTGATTACGTGGTGATGGAACTGCTATTCAACCTGCTATTGCTTTGAGGCATTGCATGGAGCTGCCTTCATTTCTTCTACAATGTGGTGCTTAGACTGATAGGGAACGAAGAGCATTGTCAACCGTCACCGCTCTGGTGCNACTTTGTTATGTAATCCACATAATATTCTTACATGAGTCCATTTTATATGAGTCACCGGCACCAAAAGTGTCCATATAAAGAGGTTTGACTGTACTACTGTTCAACTTCCTCAGTTGCCTTTCGGTGGTCGAGCCTCAACATTTTCTATCTACCAATAGGAAGCGTCCATTTCTAGCCGCACATAATTATCGGCAGTTAGTAACTGCCAGTTACGGCGGCGATCATGCTACTACGTGGAAGTGGACGCGCGTTCTCAACCGCTTCTATCGCCCGTCGGGTGCTGTGCTCGCTGCAGGACCTGCAGAACCTACAGGGCAAAGGTCTTAAGTTCCCTTTGCACCCTTCAGAGCCAAAGGAAGCGGCACCAACGGCTGACACGAAAACAAGTGCAAAGCCTCGTCGTCGCCGTGACCTGCTGGCTACCGGCTTCGTATTTTTCAACGAGAAGACGCAACAACCTCGTGCGTTCATCAACCGGTACTTGAATATTGCCTTAGATTCGTGTTTAGGATGCAATTTGACGTGTATCTTGCTGTTGACAGGTGCCCGCACGCGATGCTAGAGCTGGATTTCGACGACAGCGACTTCTTCTGCGAAGGATTCATCCACTGCAAAGCCCATGCAGCGTTTTTCGACCCAGACACAGGGATATGCCTCCAGGGTCCTATTTCTTCCCGAAAAGCATTGAGGGTGCGTGGTGTTGATACGAAGGCCACTGACATCAGCGATGAACACTTCACACTTACCCATTTTTATCCGTGGATGATTCGTGGTGGGGTGAACAGGGTCTGGATGAGCTCCGAGTAGAGATCGAGGGTGACGACGTCGTGTTGCTGGACAAGCAGACCAAGGCGAGGTTCACCTCTATGCCAGCTTACGACAGCCAGGAGCCGGAGGCCTACAAGCGCGAGAAGCAACGAGAGCTCGCAGAGGCTCTGTCAAAGCGATCGGAGATGTCCGATGTGGAGCAGATGCAACAGAGTCTGCATGAAAAAACAATGGCACGACTCAAGCAATACGAGCAGATAGACAATCTAGCGCGCAGACCGAAGAAGTAAACCAGCAAGTGAGCGATACTCCTGTTGAGGGAGCAAACTCAATAGTCTTGTCACGGCCGTATCTGAAGCAGAAACAGACGCAGGATTTACGCCGCCAAGCAACAGCGTGTAGAGAAGTCGTTTCGACATTGACCGGTGTCAATCTGGTTAGGCTGCGCGCAGGATTTGAAAGTGCAGCATAGATACTCGAGCGTCAAAGACAGCGGCACAAGTAGCAACTGGAAGTTGAACTGTGAAGGCTGCTTGGGCTGCAGGAGTCGCAGCAGATCCAGACAGAGCAGCCAACGCTGCGTATCCGGACGCCAATGAAGTCGCCCAAGCAGACAAAAGCAGACTGCATACAGGGCAACTTCAACTGAACCATGCCGCGTGGAGCATAAAGACACGAGCAGGGTTGCTTTGCTCGCGCTGGATCTGCAAAGCGCTCGAGCATGCTGCTGCGGCGTTGGCAAAAGAAGTGCTTGGCACAAAGATTGTGTTGATGGCGAGAACGCCTTTAGAGTTACCACGTTTGGCCAACTTTACATAGCGTTAGCATGTCGGGTACTCGTGGGCCTATAACACCCACCAGAGGTGAAACCATTGGTGGACAGGACTCCGCGACGAAGGCTTCGCCGGTAGGATGCAGAACAGCGTTCTGCTTGCAGTCCGCGGTGTGCTCCACACTTTTGCTTCGCCATGATGTGCAAAATTGCAATTCAGCGGATTTGTCTGTCTACAAGCTACTGCACCCGATTATTTCCCTTATCTCTTCCGTATTCTCACTTACATCCGAAAAATGTTCATCTTACAACTCCCAAGTTAAATGTCTGGATTTAGACGGGTGCAGTAACGAATTATCAAACTTCAACTTATGTAAACACTATGTGTCGGACGCATACGTACGGCGTGTCACTCAAAATCTTTAACTGGGACCACGCACGCCGTCCGTCGGGTATCTGTACCTGCCCATTCTCTCTCTTCCCTCGTGCTCCAGACATCTCCAAGCCCTCAAGCCAATGGTGGCCATCGCGAACGACAAGAAAGCCGGCACCGGTGGCGTCGTGGCGGCGCGTCTGCTCGGCTCCACGTGCTCCGGACTGTGCGAGCTCATGATCTTCCACCCCGTGGACACCATCGCCAAGCGCCTCATGACCCACAAAGAGCCCATGCACGGCATGTCGGGCCTCAACAAGGTCATCTTCCGCGACGCCTACGAGAAGCCGGTCTTCGCGCGCTACCGCTCGCTGTTCCCCGGTCTGGGCTTCGCCGCCGGCTACAAGGTCTCGCAGCGCATCTACAAGTTCGGCGGCCAGCCAGTGGTCAAGGACTACATGAGCAAGAACCACGCCTCGTTCTTCGAGCACACGTTCGGAGAGCGTAACGCTAAGACCATGATGCACGCCTCGGCCGGAAGCCTCATCGGTATTGGTGAGATCGCTCTGCTGCCGCTGGATGTGCTCAAGATCCGCGCTCAGACCAACCCGGCTGCCATTGCCGGCAAGGGCGTGGCCCACATCTTCAAGACGGAGGGCTTCGCTCTGTACCGCGGCGCTGGCTGGACGGCTGCGCGTAACGCGCCCGGCTCCTTCGCCCTGTTCGGAGGCTCAGCTCTTGCCAAGGAGTACATTTTCCAGTTGGAGGACTACAACAGCGCTACTTTCTTCCAGAACTTTGTGGCCTCCATTTCGGGTGCTTCTGCCAGTATCATCGGTACGTTGTTGCGAGGTTTAGAGATCGTTTTGGACGTTTTTATTGATAGTTATTGTGTTTTTGTGTGGTGCAGTGGCTCAGCCGCTTGATGTGATCAAGACGCGCATCCAGTCCCGTCCGTTCGACTCCCCCGAGAGTGGCATGTCCGTCGTGCGCAGCCTGCTCAAGTCGGAAGGCCCTGGTGCTCTGTTCAAGGGTCTGATCCCTAAGCTGTCGGTGGTTGGCCCTAAGCTCGTGTTCTCGTTCGCCGTGGCACAACACCTCATCGCGTACTTCGAGAAGTCCTTCGCGCAGTAGACGGAAAGATGCCAGCACGCGAGTGATAGAGGAAGGAGAGGAGACTCGCCCCCCCAGTGCTTGGCTCAGTTGACCATCGCGCCGGTTCCTTCGTTCTGCACCAAGTCTCGTGACCATTTATAAAGACGTTCTTCATGTTTTGCAAGGTCTTACGCTTTGTTTGCGGTCATTTTTTTTTTTTCTATAGGAGAAGCTTACAGTTTTACTTCATGACGCTCAGTACAGTTCGAACGAGAACGAGGGAGACTCCACCAGCAGCGGCAACAATTGCGAGTAGGGCGAACGTAAGTTTCCACTTCCAAAGGCGGCGAGACTGCTGTGCGAAGGCGTGATGGGGGAAGTACAACTGCAGCACCGACGCCAGCGACTCGTTCCTCCCTACTGGACGCCCATCCGGACGCTCCACACTCGTCGTTTCCAGCAAGAAATGGGCTCGCAGTCCGTAGTGGTCGGACAAGTGTGTGATCGGTAACTGAGGTCCACGACGGTGCAGACGCTGTTGACTGTCGTCGTTGTAGTCTTCAGAATCGCTGTCTTCTGTGAGCTCCTGCACGGCACAATGGTCCACTGTAGTGCCCTTTTCAACCAAAGTCAACCGGAAGCGTGGCGAGACGGACTCGAAGCTTGTGTTGTCTTCCTCCTCCTCTCCGTTACTGTCCGTGTGAGTGTTGGTGCTAGGAGCAGCAGCTGTCGGGTCATAGTCGCCTGGGAAGAAGAACATGTAGTCGATGCACTTGCCATTCTTCTCGGGCGAAAGCGGATCCATCTTGTGCATAAGCGAGGAATGTCCGTCACCATTAGTGATCGGGTGGATTTCCTCGCCGAGCCTCGTGGTGTCACATCGTTTCATGAGGTCGATGAGCAACGGGTCCGCTTTGCTGTCTGCGTCGACGGCTTTCCCCACCTCCTGCGCAAAGTTCAGCCTCGCCTCACGCACCACGCGCTCAAAATCGGCCACAAGCTGCTGGTACACCTTGCTCTCTCGGCAGCGCGTGGACCTCACTACCCCAGTCTTTGCGTCGTGGAGGAGGTCATGCCGTGCGTCCAGGTTGAAGTCGCCCGTGATGAGGACAGGCACTCCAGGGTCATCTCGGATCGTTCGAGCAATGAATCGGTGCATCTCCTGGAGCTGCGCGAGACGAATAGCGTACTCCTTTTGGTTGTCGCCAGCTTGAGTGTGTGTAGTGAACACGTGGAGCGAGTCTGAGAGGTCAGGGGAGAGCTGGATGCGAGCGTAGAGCACACCTTTGGCACAGATTCCGTCGCTGCCGGAGCCCTGAGAGTACGCGAGCTGGTCACGTTCCACGATCGGGTAGCGACTGAGGATCAACAGTCCTCCATCGATGAGGCGGGAGTCCAGCAGCCGCGGCCACACCGAGCCGGAATGGTAGCGGAAGCCCATGGCGTAGGCCTCCCGTACGAAGCGCTTCTGTCTCGGTCCGGCCTCGAACATCTCCTGGAGGATCACCACGTCGAACTTGGCCATTTTGCGCAGTAGTAAAGCCACTCTCAGGTCTTTGTAGTCGCCCGTTTTGAACCATTGGCCGCTGTGGATGCCCTCGGGGCGACAGAAGATCTGGATCAATGGATCAATGGATCAATGGATCAATCAATACACCTCGTTAGATCAGATCCCGTCACTTCAAGCAGCGCTACCACCACGTACGTTCATGCTGAGCACGGCGAGACGTTCCTGCACCTTCACCATGGCTCTCTAGTGGCTGGGAAGGAGGATGAAGAGGAGAAAAGCGCAGTCTACAGCTCCACACAGACGTCGAGGTCCCAGCTGCGACTGGCGACGAATTGAAGAGTGCCGGTTCTACTGCACCAGGTTCGACCGTTACAGCACTGATCTTGATTATTGGTTGAAATGTGGCTATAAATAGCGTGATTGGCTATAACGCATCTCGGGATGCTCTGCGTACGTGGTCAGTTGCAGGGAGTTCTGCGAGCACATCCACTTGTCGTTGCAGCGTCTCCAGTGTTCGCTCTGCCTCTAGGACCTGAGACTTTCGTGTTTCGGCAAGTTTACAGTATTTCGTCATGAACGACAGTTCCTGTCGCTTGGAGGTGATCGCGGCTCGAAGCTCCTTCTGGCGCTGGGTGAGCTGCGCCTCATCGAATTTGAGTTCTCCAGCAACCGAATCGACTGCGTGCATCTGGTCGCTTTGGTCTCGTATGAATTCTGCCGTCTGGAGCTCTTCCTTGGCCTCAAAAGCTTCAATTGCTTCGGGAGTGGTGAGAGTCTCAGATCCTGCGACGCCGCGAAAGAAACTTCGTGAGAGGAGGCAGGATCGGCAACGAGTACGACAACTCACCAATTGCAGTCATTTCCTGCATGACTACGTCGATGTGGCGCTGCCGTGCGATCTCTTGACTGGATATCGCTGCTTTCTCAGCGAGAACAGCACGAACGACGCAAGGCTGGACGTCTTCTTCCCATGATAGAGTTGAGTCGCCCCTCACTGGTTCGTCCACGTTGAAGTGGCTTACCGTTATGACGGACTCTGCGTCTACACTCACACCCACGCCATGACGTCCACCGTCTTCCCACTGTCCGATGTACTTGTCTCCAAATGTACCGACGTAAACTCCATATCCGTTTGCTACTCCGTCTCGAAACTCGCCCGAATAAATTGTTCCATTCGGCTGTAGCTCCACCCCTTCTCCGTGTTTCTTACTGTCTTTCATTCCACCGGAATAAGTTGCTCCAAACACAGAGAGGAGAACTCCCACACCGTCAGGAACGCCATCTTCAACGTAAAAGGAAGAAGAAAAAAAACATTAGCAGAACGATCAACTGTCCAGCGTAGTAGTGAACAAATACACGCACCATCGTTCACTTCTCCATGGTAAATGGACCGATCGGTTAGTGGCACCGTCGCCACTTTCACCGTCGGAATCGGATCATCTTGAGTTTCAGTCTCCCCACTTGGGCTTTGCTCGTCAGTGCTGCAGCTTGCCACACTCGACTCCGGTCTGCTTCGACTGCTGCGGATGGACGCAACACTGTCACCGGCCAGCGAAGACACGGACATGTTGCCGTTTGCGTCAGTCGTGCCAGGTCCGTACGTCCTTTCGCGGTATACCCTCCTCTATCTATGGGTTTGTATGGGAACTTCAACTTGCCGGCTTTGATACGCCATTGACCAATTTGCCTGTCAAAAGGCAAATAAGAACCCCAGGAACACGACAAGATGGCCAACATGAAGCCTCCAAGCTCGAGATCTGGGTACGTAACAGCTTAAAGACTTGGTTAGCACCCGTTTTCAAGGTCTCTAGGGACTCCGGAAGCTAACGGTGAGGTGCTTTCCTGGTTTCGGCTCTGGTAGATCGGACGAAGATGAAGCGTTCGGGTGGCGTTTGTTCTACGACCGACAGCGCAATTTGGTCTATTACCTGCACAGCTACACGGGCGAAGTGCGCTGGCCGCGACCGGAGACCGTAGGGTTCGTCATGCACGGACTCAAGCCACTGCCTGCCCAAACTGTGGATACTATCGACCCCAGAACGGACGCTGGCATGGTCAACCCAGACATTTGGAGCCCGTACTACCCGCATGTAGTGATGCTTCCCTCTGGTCTGGTACAGGTGCATCCTGGCCTGGACTCGGGGGCGCAAGGAGCAACCGAGATGTGGTGCGGATACAACCGATTCCCACTTCGAGGCTATGGCGCGTTTCCAGAGCAAAATAACGCACAAGACCTCAGTGCAGCGGCGACAATGCCGTCCGGCCCGAGAATGTTGCCACCAACATGGGAAGACTCACGTAGTGGCTCACCGTTCTTGCCGCCTTATCCTGTGGCGGTTCTCGGCCATGAAACAGAGGAAAAGCGTCCAGCAACAGTGCAACCTTCTCCTCTCCAGGTACCAGTAGTTGATACTGCACGCAGCTTTTGCCAGCCTCAGAGTGGAGAGTTCGGACGAGTGCAAGGCTCAATGGATTGGGCAGCTAATACCAACACTGCAACGAGCACATCAGCTACGGATCGCAAGCAACCAGGTGAGAGAAAAAAAAGCTCTTCCAAAGTCTTGTTTTTCCACGTGTTTTAACCAGCTTTGAAGCTTTTCCGAAACCGAACACAGAGAAAAAGGAGCACAACCGTAAGGGATATCTCCTTCGCCAGGCACGTAGGATGATGCGAGATGGCTCAACCCCCACCGCTTCAGCTCCAACTGCGTCTTCATCAAGCAAACAGCGAAAGACTTCGGAGGTGCCTCCTTCCGCCAAAACGAGGCTCAATTTCTCCACACAAGAGCCAGACGACAAGCAAAGCGACTTCAACACCTACAGCGACAGAGTTTCGCCACTGCATTGCTGAGCGTGACCCCCCACCAACGACGTGAGAAGGAATCTATTTACTACGTGATAACCTTGAAATCGTACTTAGCGTTTCCATTTTAGCAATAATGCTACGAAGAGCTCTCTTGGCGGCCGGAAGCTCTCGGTACTGATGCGCTGCTAGTGAACCCTCTGCGCCTTAACGGACTGCAACTCAATGAACGTGGCATTTGTGTGCTTGTGGCAGCTTCTGCCGCTTGGTGGCCACGCATACGCGACAGAAAATCACAGTTCCGAACGCTGGAGGAGCGCGGCGCCGCCGTCTCAAGCCGAAGATGCCCAAGAACAAGTGGGTGGTCACTGCTGCTAATTTACTGTCATTATCCACTGGAACATTTGACTGAGGAGCTGCTGAGCAGGTTTACAGCACTGTCGACGGAGTTCCTGGACCGTGTTCAGACTGCGGTGGAGCCGCTCCACCCGCCGGTGAACGAAGAGTTCCAGCTCCAACGTGATGGCAGTGAGTTGCTATGATTGTTGACTCCTATAGCTTACGAACTAAAGACTAACGTTCCCACCTTGGACCACCGGAATAGACAGCGAGCTGGCCATTCGTACCAGCGCCAAGGAGTTCGTGATCAAGGTGCTGCCTTCCACGCAGCAGATCGAGTTTTCGTCTCCAGTGAGTGGACTTCTGGGCTTGTGACGAGCCAATCTCTTGCTGACAATTCACTCACTGCTAGGTCTCCGGCCTGCGCACTTACCAATGGAACGCGATGACCAAAAGATGGGAAGACGAGGTAAAGCAGCAAGTGACGAAACGAATGCAGTACATACATGTACCAGTACTTACCGACGTTGTTGGTGTGCAGGCTGACTCGCATGACATCGAAGGGCTACTCACTCGTGACTTGATGCGGTTCTGCGCTGGGATCCCGCTCTTTTAGAGTCTGTAAAGGTAAAAACAACGATACCA
Organism: Phytophthora multivora; assembly: GCA_001314345.1. Lineage (NCBI taxonomy): Eukaryota > Oomycota > Peronosporomycetes > Peronosporales > Peronosporaceae > Phytophthora > Phytophthora multivora. The sequence continues at coordinate 10,370 of LGSM01000417.1, forward strand.
CACAGGATACTGAGACCTATCGCAGACAAGGCGAATGTTCGAGTAAGTGGGCGAATAGACTTCTACTTTACGAGTGCCCACGCACCACCGAGCTGTTCGCATCTGTTGAGATTTTCTTTTTGTCATGTTGAGTGCTGCATTGAACAGTGATTTCTGCGTTCGCTGGCACCTGAGCCTATTACTCCAGCGTCTTCAGTAAGCGGAACAGCCCAGCTGCCTCGCGGATACGACTAAACTCGATACAAAAAGCCTGCACCTCAATGATCAAGTCCTAAAAAGCACAACAAGCAGAGTTAGAGAGCAGAAGCACGGGCTATACACTCCCGTTCTCGACGTACCTGCACGTTAATGATCTTGTTTCGGATCAGCGACTGCAGGAAGACACACACAAGACGCACCAGGCGGTTCTGCATGTACTTGTCCTTGATGTTCTCGCACGACGAGATGCAGTTGGAAATGTACAGGTGGATGAACTCTGTCGGCAGATCCACGGCCGTTGTCAAGCGATTCACGACCTCCATCGAGTGGAGAGACATATCCATGTTCACTAGCGCTGAGAGATATTCTGTGATCTGGTTGGACGACATGAGCTTCAGCAGGCAGTCGATGGCCAGCATCGGGTTGTTCTCCACTAGATCTGGCAACCGCTGAGGCGTCAGCGAGCAGTGATACACGAGCTTCGGGTCCGCCTCGAGCTCCGCTAGCACCTTTTGCTGCAGTGAAGGCACTAGAGGTTTCTGAAAAGCACGCAGCATAAGCTCGCGCAGAGCGATGCCATGCGTTGAGTCGAGCATCGTGGAGTCCCACAACACCGTCGGGCAGTAGTCCGGGTTCAACCAAATCAACTCGGTCATATCTGGCTCTAGAATCGGGGGCGCTGGACGCATAAATGTCGGCTCGAAACTCAGCAGAGACAGAGATCCTGTAGATGATGCGCTTGCAGCAGTGCTAGGTGCCGCAGCAGGGGTACCGGATGGAGCTTCAGCGTCACTCAACAGGCTCATTTCCTCCAGTGACAGCGCTTCAAAGCATGGTAAGTTCAAGGAGCTGACTTCATTCGGCGGAACCTGCAGATTGGCGCCATTGTTCACGTGTTCCTGCAAGTCGAACTCCGTGTCTGTCACCACATTGCGAATACCTGCTGCGCGAAACTGCGGCACCGACGGCGTGCGTTCCAGGTAGCTGTTTCTCATGGCCTCGACGTCAAACTGAACAGGCTGCGACGGATTCGCTCGGAACTCGGTCATTAACTGCTTTGCTGTCTTTTTGCTCGACTGGATTAACCCACAAAAGCTCCACAGCGTCAGTATCTCCTTCTCCTTTCACAGTAGTATATTTTACAGTACGTACATCACGTGAGGCGCCTGTAGCGGACAGCAGATGCACAATGAACTTCTTCTCGCATACATCGCTGCCCTTCTCTAGCGCGTCCAGAAACACAGGAAGAAACGGATTCGTCGTGGTGCCTTCGTTGCGGTAAAGATCGCTCAAGATTGAAAAGCCCACAATGCGCTGTAATTTGACACATCAACAATGAGTCAGTTCTCAGTCCTATTCAAAGCTTGTTCTGCTGTATAGAGCACTGCAGACCTGCGAGCTGGTAAGCAGGTTGTCTTGTAGCAGGATGCAGATGGTGCAGCCCACTTTGAAGTGGTCGTTCTTGGTGAAAGTGCGCAGGAACATGCTAGTCACTTGCTCCAGCGGCTTGTCGTCCTCCTGCAGCAGCATTACCCATGACCAATACGTCAGTTTCTATACTCTTTAGAAATGACATCCATACGTTCGTATCTATGGACTCTTCTTAATGGAAAAGACCCCATTTCACTCTTATCTCCCTCTTTATCACGAGGATTCTGAGCGCAATACAAGACGTAAAAGAAGGGCGACTGCGGGGTACGCACATTGAGGATGGCCAGAAGCGGCCGTAGCTCTCGTATCTCCAGCATCGCAGCGGGGGGGCGAGGGGGACGGCGTCAACGGAGGCTTCTCACGACTGCTTCAGTGCTTTGGTGTCGCCTGTAATGGGAGGAGGCGGCTACGACGCGAACTTAACAGAATCAGAACGAACTTAACGATAAGTTCGTATTTTATCATCTGGGTTGACAGGCGATGATGGCTACTTCCTCGCTGCTGGCGCGTGTGCGTCCTTCGTGCGCTAAACTGGTGGCTCATGAGTCCTCATCGGTGCGAATTAACGCGGACAGAGTGCGCGCGTTCGTGGAAGAGCTGGACGCCAAGGAGTTCGAGCAACTTGCGGAGCCCATGAACTTCCCTCTCAACTTCCGCTCGCAGCAGGATGAAATCAATTTTCTGAGTACGTTCGCAGCGTATTTGGAGGCTCTAAGCGTTGCTGTAGTGGCTAAGCGGTTGTGTTGGTGCTTGCAGCGCTGTATGGACTGCTGAACTTCGGCAGTGGCTTCCGGAAGGACCTGCACAAGTACACGGATCGAGGAGCTCACGACACCATTGTGAGTATCTTTTGTGGGCGTTGGATGGAGTGGAGTATAATTGATTTATCTTGTTGTGCAGGTGTTCGGACTCATTGGCATGTACATCTCAGTGCCCAAGCTGGACGCCCAGTTCATGCAGAACTTGAGTATTGACCTTGTAGCCAACTACTTCAGCATCCCTTTGGAGCAGGACGAGCAGATATCTCCTGGAATCTACATGGCCAAGCCGGTACGACACCTGGCGCTGAATGCTGGAAGATACTCGCTGGATTGCTTACTGTTGTTGTGATTGGTCTGGTACAGGGGCCATTGAAGCCGCTGGCTGTGATGCTCCAAAAGGTAAGTGGTCATTCCTGAATATGAGTGCTTGAGAGTTAACTTTCCCCCCCGGTAACTATAGATTCTAAACGAGAGCGGGCAAAAGCTGATTGATCTGAAAATGGAGGATTTCGGAGCGTTCGTCCTCGCCAACCTCTCACCGAAAACCCCTAGTGACCTGGAAGAGAAAGAATCGACCAGTCCCAGTGCCAGCGCAGTGCATCTAGTGGACCGGTTTGTGGAGACATTCTCGGGTTTTGACGACCGCTACGAGATCCACGGCGAGGAAGTGTTCCTCCTCAAGCGTGCTCAACTCTCCGTCGCGTGTATTTACCGTCGGTTCAAGGTAGGAAACTGTTGGGAAGGCTTCGATCGACCAGCAACTAATCAACTTAATGCCTGGCAGGACTCGGAACCGAAGCTGGCGTTCGCCGATATCAACGAGCTGACAGCATTCAGTGACAACGTAAGAGAAGAATCTCGCGTCAAACTCCCGTTCTATTTGCTGATATCAAATTCTATTGTTCTGGTGCAGGTTCTGCCGTGTGTGCTGCATGCTCTGGGCGTTCTTGAGGTAATGGAAGCTGCTGACACAAAGCGCTATTGGGTTTACACTGATTTTAACACTCGTTGCCATTCTCTCAACAGTATGACGCAGACTTGGAGGCGCGGATCAAGCGTGGCGAGGAGCTTCCTGCTGGTCAACAAGAGTGCGAGCTTCGCGCCGCTGCAGTCGTAGCGAGCGATCTCATTGTAGCGGAGAGCAAAGGCCGCCTCGGCGCGCTCGAGCTGGACTTCTACCTATGGCGCGTAGGCAAGGAGGAGCGTTTCCGGGGCCTCGAGCGCCACGCCACGCGCGACACCTTCTTCTACTGAACTCGACGTTTCGATCACCGAGTCTCATCTACGTGAAAGTTAACTCTAAAGCACGATAATTTTCACGCGCGGCTGCCTCTGCCGGGCTTCAACTCGCTGCGTCTTCGATTTGCAGGCTCGCGTCGATGCTATCGATGGACCTGAGATGGCTGCGCGAGGCAGAAGCAAGCAGGGACGGCGCGAAACGTATCGCAACTCATCGAGTCCTTCGCGATTCGAGTCTTCCCGAATCTTCTCCGCAGTCCTCTTCTTTGCCCGCAAAGATGGGTACTCCCGCGACGCAGCCGCCGGCGTTACCTGCATGCGCTCGCTGCTCTCAGCCACTTGAGCTTTCTCTGCGTGACGGAGAGCTCGCTTCGTTCTTTGCATTACCACAGCAAAAAAAAAAACAGGAAATCAGGCCAGTCCTCGCCAGCCACACGTGTGCAATTCAGCGCCGTATCTGATTCTCGAACCGACTTGTCACTCGCTAACCAGTTTGCTCGCAGTTCGCAATGGTCGACGTCGGCGTCGTGCTGCAGCGAGAAGCTCCATCGTTCGCCAAGGAGAAGCCCAGTCCAGTCCATCGGGTATTGACAGCAGATGCCACGAGACCCCCTGGACTTCCACTGCGGCAACGCTCACTGGGTTCTATGCCGGGAATGACTCGCTATCGCTCCGATTCGGCGCGCCTCAGTGTCTACAGCACGTCCGGCACCGTGTACGAGAGCGTCGTGGTGGTCGGACACGTGCACGGCTCGGATAACGTCGTGTACTACCTGCTGGAGGTGCGGTCGTGGGAGATGCCGCTCGAAGGGTACGTGGTGCGGCGTCGGTACAACGACTTCCATAAATTCCACCAAGAACTGGCCAAGTTCATGCCCTCGCAGCGTCCCAGAAGCAGCACCAGCGTCGGCTTCAGCCTCTACTACTCGTCGTTGCTGTGCAATCCATTGACGAGGGGAAAACCTGAAGCCTCTCCACTCTGGTCACCCGTACGGACAGAAGACGTCCGTCCTAATGGCACCGACCAGAGGAGAAGATCCTGGATCAGCGAAGGCAGCAGCAACTCACAGCCACAGCAAGTGGACGAGTCCGATACGAGGAGCAGCGCCCCCGCTGCACTGCCTGAGGATTTCCGACCAAATGGTGGCGTGTCCAGCTACAACAACAATGCGGTGCTGCCTATGGAAGACGTCAAGTTCAACCTGGCGGGACGTCCGTGGCTCCCACCCGTGCCGAGCGGCGGCATGTTCACTGTGTTCACTACGCGTCACGCGCTCATCAATTACCGCATCGAGCAGTTCAACCACATCCTGGCCGCTGTGATGAGCGACAAGTCCAGGGACGTGGCCAAAGTGCTCATGAACTTCATCCAGGAGAAACCGGATGCACAGGCGCAGACGTACACGAATCTGTCCGAGTACGCGCCGATCGACATCCCGTTCAACGTGGAGCGCTGTGCGCGACGAAGAGCCATGTCCATGGGCAAGCGCCAACTGCGGGACCAAATATCCTCGCCGGTGCCGTGACAAAACAACGACGTGAGCTATCAACGTAGTGATGTAGAGTAGCGATAGAGGACCTCCGTGTAATGTACGACATGCAAAACCTTCCCATGAGACTTGCCTGATATGTAGCCATCTCATCAAGAGTGTAGCCATTTCACCAAGAGTGTAGCCATTTCGGAACAACTTCAACTTGGCTCCGAACCAGAAGCATTTTCGCTTTAGCTCTCAAAGGGTAAGAGCGATGAAGCTGCTTCTATCGCTTTGGGTGGCATTTTGTTCGTGTGGTGCACTGGGTGATGATGCCTACGACGTGATCATTGTGGGGTCTGGGCCGGGTGGACTGGTAGCAGCTGAATTTCTCACTCGTCAATCGGACGTCTCTGTGCTGCTGCTCGAAGCTGGCGATGTATCTCTTCAGAACACTGGGGGGACAGATGTGCTGTCGTACTCAGAGTCCAAAGGCTGGACGAAGTTCGACATCCCGGGGGAGTTCGACAACTCCATTTACAACAGCGAGGACGAAGGTTATCGCGTGGACTGGATCGATCTGGCGTCGATTTGGTTAGGTAAACTCGTCGGTGGATGCTCGTCAATCAGCGCAGTTCAATACTTCCGGACTCCTGATGCTTACCTGACCAAGACAGCATGGCCGTACGGCGCGGAGGTGGTGAACAGCGGCTTTGATGCTGTCGAGGAACTGTCCTCGTATACAGATACGCCGTCTGCGGATGGAGAGTATTACCTGCTAGAGGCATTTGACATCGTTAGCTCGGCCTTGGATGGTATCGGATACTCGTTCAAGGCTCTGAATGGGGAAGATGCTAGGAACAACAAGAACAATACGTACGGACATCCACCGTACACCATCAAGGACGGACTGAGGAGTTCGCCTGCCAAGACGTTCTACTCGGAGATGGAGAACCGGAAGAACTTCAAGCTCCTTGTGAACTCAAAGGTGCTGTACATTCAGCAAAAGTTAGGCAACGCTACAGGAGTCGTATATGAGAGTGAAACAGGGGGTCCGAGTCAAGTGTCGTTGACTAAAGGAGGTGTAGTGGTGGTTGCAGCTGGAGCGCTGAGCACGCCGCAGCTACTTATGCAGAGCGGCATTGGCCCACAAGATCAACTTGAAGCGCTCGCCTCTGCTGGATCTTTTGTCGGCGTGGGCGAGCGAGATTCGTGGGTGATCAACGAGGGCGTGGGGAAGGCGGTTTTTGATGCTGCTGTGGTCTACGCCTCGTTCACACACGCCGGGATGGTGTCGTTCCTGAACACACAGCGACCAGAAGAAGCCATCGCGCAGTTCGTCAAGAACCAGACGGGTCCGTGGGCAATCCCTGGTCCGGTGATGACGGCCTACGAGACAAAGGAGATCAGCGGCCGCGAATACGAATTCCAAACGACGGTGCTTCCTCATGGATTTGGGGACGACTATGAGACGGCTGAAGCGTACACGCTCGCGCTGTTGATCAACAACCCCGAGTCCCGAGACTACATCAGCGTTACAGGCGATTCCTTCAACGTAGCGTCTAATGGGTCTTGGTACTTATCGACACCGAGCGACGTTGCCGCTATGGAGTTTTACGCCGCCAAAATGATCTCCACCATGACTGACGCCGGCTCCGTCTTCCTAGGGAGCAGTGGCGAAGTCGACATCTCCAGCTGGGTCTCCGATAACGTTGGCAGTGTGAGCCACCACTTCGGAGGAAGCTGCTACACAGCAGCGGACGATGCTGTTGATGCCTCGCGGTGTGCAGACGCATCGTTCCGAGTCGTCGGCACGCAGAATGTTTACCTCAGCGACGCCAGTCTAATGAAGGAAGGGACGGTCAACCCGTACGCCTTCGTGATGTACATCGGACACCAAGCAGCCAAGAACGTGCTAGACGCCGCCTTCGGATTGAGTTCGGACACTAAAGAGGAAGGAGAGACAACAACTGCGAGCCAGTCGTCCTCGACCAGCGGATACGTGCGTGATACAGTCGGTAGAGCATCGTGCTGCTGTGTCATTCTCGTTTTAATCGTGCTCTTGGATTAAGACGTGATACTTCAAAGTTCACATCCACCGAAATCGTAAAAAAAAATCGTCGGAGCTTTCGTGTCTGCTGTTGGCTTGTTGCTCTCGTTGTCATCCACAGAGAGAACTGCAGCTGTGACCTTGTCGTGCGGCCATCGGGCGCTGAGGAGCGAGCGTAACACCTAGGAAACCCCTTCAACACGAAGGGCATGGGAGCACAAGGACACCCTCTTGCAGATGAAGCGAAACCTCATCGAAATGAGGCGATCAGCAGACCAAATTTCAATGCGCCGTTCGCCATCGTCGGCTGGCATTCCCAGAGAACCCATTTTGAGAATTACAGCAAAAATGAAATGGGTCCAAAGCTGTCCTAGTACATGATGAAGAGTGTCAGACAGCTCGTCAAGTGTTCAGGTTCTGATTAGCGACGTACGACATGTACGTGCAGGACAAAAGCTCATGATGAAGTCCTTCCAACAGATTGCAGCATCGTTCCCACGCAGTGCTAACTTTACCCAAACGCAATGTCGTTGAAAAACGCTTTCGAAAAACTTTCGTGTGTCACGTTGTCGATCGGATCTCATGCAGGAAGACTCGCAGGGGTCTTTTATCGCGTTAATGCAGTCCAACTTGTCCTTGCGTTCCTTGATTAAGAGCTACATAGCGTCTTGCTGTACGAGGCTGAAATGGGTACGCTCCTTCCCCTTTTTGGGTCTTCCTCCAAATTACTCGCCACCTGTTGCCGCTGAACAACGGAGACCAGACACTTCGTCCACCTTGGCCCGACTATCTCGCTGCCGTAGGGTTCCCGAGCCGAAACAGCCAGTTTTGCAAGTCTCTTCTTGGCCCTCTCCTCTTCCTTCGGGTCTGGGCACCACCTCTTTCATTAGCAAACCCACGCTTCCTCCGACTAATTCGGTCAGGTACGTTCCCTGCTCCATACTGAACCGGTTGATCTCTCAATCTCTCACTTCAATGCTTCCTTCCCCTCAGGCGCCTTCGGTAGCTACTACAACTTCTACACGTCGTCAAGCAGCGACGTACCCCAATGTTGGGCCGCAACGTTTGTCTGGCGGCGTTGATCGCCGGTAAGTGACTGTGAGATTCGGTATTGAGGGGGGAGGGAGGAAGACTTTGAGAGCTAACAGTTGCTATAGTCGCAGTGCAAGTTACGGCGGTGCACGCAGCGTCTTCGATCTGCAGTAAGGCCGAGGAATGCTACGTGAACGGATCGTCGTCCAAGGTTTGCGACCGCACAGCCAAGAAGTGCAACCGGTGCGTGAGTGAAAGGGAAAGTGACTCGATGTGGACGACGATCGGAGCCTGGACCGAGTACAACTGCTACGCCTACGACGACGGAGAGTGTCCTAGCGGCACGACCGAGTGTCCTGCAAGTACGTTAAGGGCTCTCTGGTTTGCTGCATTTTTAAAAGAAGTGGAAAACTGACTGCGAGTGTTGATTCAGTGCTGACGACAACGAGTGACGACGACGAGAGCAGCGCAGGCTCGGAGGAGGAGGCGGGGACTTCAGACGAGAGTTCCAAGTCTACCTCGACGTCCACCTCCACCAAGAAGAAGTCGTCGTCTTCCAGCAGCGATTCGTCCAAGGCAACCAGCAACAGCACGTCAACGAAGAAGAAGAAAACCACGTCCAGTTCCTCGTCCAGCGACTCCGGTAGCAGTGAAAGCACGTCCAAGACGACCAAACCCACAACGAAGAAGACGACCAAGCCCGCTACGAAGGCTTCTTCCTCATCGAGCAGCGATGGTTCAGCTGGCGACGCGTCCAGCGCCTCAGCTAGCGACTCGTCTAGCTCTGAATCTTCCTCTGCTTCTGCATCTGGAGGCTCGAACTCTACCTCGCAAAGCTCCGCTGGGAGCTCTGGATCGAAGGACGAGCACCCAAAGACCAGCAGTGTGAGCGCAACGGTGGCCCCGACTACCTCTGCCACCACGTCGACGTCCACCAAGTCCACGACGTTGGACTCGACACTCAGCGACAACAGCTCCAAGAACTCGAACACTGCCAGTGCGGACTCGAGCGCGGGCGGAAGTAACTTGGGCTTGATTCTAGGCATCGTAGGAGGCGCTTGTGTGCTGGTGGCCGTCGCAGGCTTTGTTGTCTGGAAGAAGAAGCAGGACGACGAGGACTCGGACGATGAGGACGCAGCTTTCTCGCCCAACAAACCGGCTGCTGCCCGTACAATGGCCGCGCCGCCTTCCGCGTCGACCGCCACGACGGCGTATGCTGCCCAGTCCAACAACTACGACGGCTACAATAACAACTACGGCAACAAGTACGAGAGCCATTACGACAACAACTATAGCAGCAACTACGGCGACAGTGGCTACAGCAGCAACTACGCTAGCACCACGTCGACGCAGTACGCTGCCGGTGCCGGTGGAGCGGTTCCTGCCAGCTACGGCAGTCCGTCGTCGATCGACATCGATGCGGACAGCAACATTCGCCGCACGGACAGCATCCTGGGCGGCACTGGCGTCATGTCCAGCACCACGTCGAGCGAGCAGACCCCGTTCGAGTTCAGCGGAGGCCCCAGCCCCGCCAACAACGACGTGTGGGGCAACGAGGCTGGCAGCTTCCGCCAGAAGCGCACGGCGAGCAACGTGTCCGTGGAGTTTTAGGGCGCAGGTTGGTATGGTAAGGTAACTCATTCAAGAGGTTTTGTCTGTCAGTACGAGAGTATCAATGATCGTTTGTTTCCTGTTCGTAGCGCTTGTTCTTGTGTATCTATCTGCATCTAACCGTATCGACCAGGGATACGAGGATTTCGTGGCTTGCTTAGTTCCCCACCGTGTAGAGAGAGAAAGCGAGCTGCGACCCGAAGCCTGCAGCGAAGCGGAGTGCGTATTTGTGGGCGTACGGACCACCAGGAGCGAGACGGAGAGGAGTCTCGCCCAGGTTCGGGTCATGGGCCTCAAAGTGCACTACAGGCGGGACACGTCCATAGCGGAGACCTTCGATTGCTGCTATGTCCTCGAAAGCTACTGCCATGGGGTGTCCCGTAAAGCCCTTGGTGTTAGCGACCATGAGTTCAGCCAGCAGTTTCGAGCCGAAAGCCGTACGCAGCGCCGTCACTTCCGTGTACGCACACGAAGACTTGGCCGAAGCGTTGGTGCCAGTCTCGTGGCTGTAGTAGACTCCGTTGCGAGCGATTTCCTCTCGCGTGATACCGAAGTCACTCTCAACACGCTTCAAAAAGCGCACGAGCTCCTGGCCGACGTGATTCGGCTCCAACGCAGCGCCGTGATAAGCTGAGTTACTGAATTGAGTGGCAAGCAGACGCACCGTCTTCTTGTCCGGCACCGGGCGCTGGGCGAAGGCCAGTGGAGACTCCAACACTAAACCAATCGCTCCACTGCCGACAATCATCCCACTGCGCTTCACATCGAACGGACGAGCCGCTGCATCTGCCGTCGGGGCGATACAGGCAGCACCAAGCGCGCGGAAGCCGCCACCAATCAATGGCATCATGGTTTCCGAGCTAGCGGTGTCGCTGGACACTACAATCACACGCTCGCACTTGCCAGAGTGAATCCAGTCCTGAGCCATGCCGACGGCCTGGGTAGCACCTGCACACGCTGCGTTAATCTGCGTGTTGGGTCCCCGGACTCCCGTGAGCTGAGCGACTTGAGCGTTCGCAAGCACAAGCAGCCGGAAGAGGATCTTACGGTCCAACTCGTAAGCAGATTCGCCCTCCTTCTTGTTCATTTCGTGGTAACGAGAAGTCTCTGATACCGCCGCGTTCATGGTAGGGAACGACGTAGCGTAGATGACGCCTGTGGAGTCGAGCATGTTCTCAGGTAAACGCCAGTTTCCGGCATTCCCGTCCGCGAGACCAGCACTACGAACTGCCTCGAGTCCAGCAGCCACAGCCAACTGCGTGGGCTCATCCATAGAGTTGGCGATCGTTGCGGTAATACCGTAGTCCTTCTCAAGGTCAACATGGCTAACAACAGCGGATACTTGAATGCACTTTTCGCGAGTCGTAACTGGAGACCGCGTCAATTCCCCCGTGGCCTTGTCCTTGTAGACCTGCACAATGTTCTGAGTCACCATTTTGTCCTTCTCCGCATCGTTGAGTTCGTGGATGCAGTTTTCGCCTTGCAACAGCTTCTCGATCGATTTTTCACCCTCGAACACCTTGACTTGGCCAGGTAGCCCAACACTCGTGCCAGCAACATACAACGCACCTGCGAGCTCTTGCGTCATCTTGATCAAACTTTGTTCCTCTTGGTTGTCGCCCTCGGAAGTAACTTGCGGCTTGGAACGAGCGTAGAAACGACGACCCATGTCGTCAATCCGGTCAAGATAAAAATCTCCTTCGGGGATAGAAGCAATCGACTGAGTGAGCTTCAGACCGTTCTTGGCACCGTAGGTCCTCTGGCGCAACTTCATGCGAGCTGTGTACTCCTCTGGGGTCATTTTGTTGCGGTTTTCCAGACGAGCAGGGAGATCGAGAAGCTTGGCAATCTTTTCCAGAGAGAATTTACCCTTGGCCGATTCAGTTGGCTCCCGTGAACGTAGCACGAACATGGAAGCGAGACTGCCCGAGCCGTACGAGAACATCAACACTTGAGCGCCGAGTGACAGATCCTTGGCACGCGCATGGATCAACGTCGCTAGATTCATGTAGACTGCAGCCGTGTAACAATTGCCCAGTTGCTGCGATGTTGTGCAGCTGGGAGCCACTTTGGTCTTGAAGTCCTCCTTCGCCACTCCACGAACGGCCAGATCCAGCTCACGGTCGTTCAGTGTGTCTTCCAGCGGCATGTCCACCCACTTATTCAACGAGGCAAATCTCTCCTTTGCAGCTTCATCACCGCTATTCAGTAGGCGCCTTGAGTCAAGGAAGAGCAAACGAGCGAATGACTTCTGCACCAGTTTGTTGTACGGCGAGTGAAACACCGCGTAGTCCACAGAAGCCACACCAGGCTCCTTTCCCCCTGCCTTCGCCACAGCCTCACTCTTCTTGCAGAAAAGCTGGTAACATTCATCCAGAGCGTGCAGATAGCACGCATTTGACAGTTTCCCGTCCACTGTAGGATACTCAGAGCTTACATTAGGCTTGTAGAAGTCCCAGACGTTCGTTGCGTGGGTTGATTTGGTCCTGCAGTCTAAAACCAACGGCGCATCAGGTCCAATGAGCATTGCAACTGCTCCACAGCCACCACTGGGACGTGCAGGACCCTGAGCGTACACTGCAATATCCGTAGCCACTACAATAGCGTATCTTCCGTCCCAAAAGGAGCTGTCGATCCACGCAACTGCGTTCAGAAATGCTGCCGTGCCGCCGTAACAGGCGTTGATGACGGTGGCTCCGTCCACGTCTGCATTGTCACCAAAGAGCTGCATGAGGACGGTCTTGGTGGACTTACTCTTGTCCATCAGCGTCTCAGTGCCTACTTCCAGTCGTCCAACTTGCTCGGGGGCCACTTGGAACTTACTCATAAGCCTCGATACAGCAGTCAGCGCCAGAGCGTTAACGTCCTCACGGTCTCCAGGCACAGCCATGCCCAATTGACCCAGACCCAGCGTGTACTTGCCGCTGCTGACGCCGTCGAAGACCTCCATCTCTTGCTGCTTCACATAGTCCGAGGGGAAATGCACCTCCATGGCCAGGATGCCCACGTCGCTTGGGCGAACAGAGCTCACCATGGTTTGCTACTGTCTGTGGAGAAGGTGACGTGGTCACGAGTGCTGCTGACCTCCTCAAAAATGATACAATTTTGATTTACAGAATATAAGTTTGCTTTGGTATTATTGTGCTTTTTTTTTTTACAAAAGCAAAAATAAATGATGATTACTGTACTTGAAAATAAAATGATGACTTTAAAACTTCAAGTTAAAATCTATAATTACAGTAGCGCTCTTTGGGCGCGCGAGGGTCTCTCATGTAAGATATCCCAGAGATATCGTGGAAGGTCAAGCCTGGTGCACCGCCGGCGCATGCAGAAGACCAAGCCCGCGAGCACTGGAAATGCGTGTGAAGCTGGTGCGCCGCACCATTCTCACGCCTGCAACGGCGCCGCCGTTGGCTCATCCTGCTGCGACTCATCCTGCAACAACCATACGGGCGCTGCTTGTTCATCCTGCTGCGATGGTACAAGGGTGGTCGTTCCTGAAGTCGTCCGGCGACTCCTTGCTGCTGCTGTCGTGCACAGGCGCTGCCTGGCGCTGAGAACGCCCTGCGGGCAGAGATCTCCTCCGGTGTTGCTGCGCACACCTACAACGACAAGCACAAGGTTAGCGAAGAGTATTACCAGCATGATAATACACCAACGGGTTGCGAGGGTACGACGCCGTGGAGTGCGTGCGCGCACTGAGCTCTGCTGCTCACTTCCGCATTTCACCACAACTTCATCAAGTCCCTCAACTCCCTGTACGGCATTACGCCCTACTAACACTGGTGCCCGTAGTTTTCGTCTGTTATGCAGAGCGACGACAAGACTGCTGAGCCTGCCGGCTCTGGAAGCGCCAGCGGCGCTCCTGACGACACCAGCGGTGACCGTCACATGTCGCATCTCAGCCAATATTGAGAGTTGTTGTGGTGAGCACGTGCGCTGCGCGTGCTCACCATTAGGAATTACGTAACACTGGTAGGTGCAGGGACGCAAGTCCGGCAGGGACAAAAGGGTGGACTGTGCTGCTTGCTGCGCGCTGCGCAACTTGTGGAGTGAGCAGGCAGCACAGCACCAACCCAAAAAAACCGTAGTTGTATTGAGTTGTTAGAACGTGCTCTGTCGTCCAATCGATCCTTGGATGTGCACCTGCGCTGCAGGTGCGAGCTGGGGCGCGGCCCTGGCTCTATGGAGCGCAGCTCCATCTCATACTCCTACTTGATCACGCATTGAAGCGCGGCTTCAACGTGATCACCAGTCGTGCAGTCAGCTCGACGCGGGCAAGGCTTGAACTGCTAGCTTCGCATGTCCTTGGCTCCGTGTTAGCTAGATCCACTTGATCGCTTACCTGCGCGTAGCTCCCGCTGCATTCCTGAACTTAGACACTCTATCGATGCACAGCACCTTTATACCATCGCGGCACCTCTCAAACTTCTCCTTGGACAATGGCTTGGTCATCGCATCTGCAATCATGTCGTTCGTCCCGACATGGCGTGTCCGCAGCCGCTCGTCCTCCACCAGGTGGCGCACCAGGTGAAACTTATTCTGTATATACTTGGTCTTGCTGTGCTTGCCAGGCTTGGCAGTCAGGTAGATGCACGACATGTTGTCGCCACGGATCTCGGGCATCGCAAACGTCCAGCTGAGTTCCTCGCATAGATCAATCAGCCATAGTAGATCCCTTGTACCTTCGTTCATAGCAATATACTCCGCTTCCGTTGTGCTTTGTGCGTTGATTTCTTGCTTTCTCGATCCGTACGAAACCACGTTGCCGTTCACGAACGTCACATACCCGCTCACACTCTTTCGATCGTCAGGGTCGTTCGCGTAGTCAGCATCGGTGTAGCACACCAGCTAGGCGTCGCTCACAGCATTCACGTTCATCACTAGGCCGTAGGCCTCGGTACCAGCGAGATAGCGTAGGACCCTCTTGGCCATAGCGTAGTGCGTGTGGTCGAAACAGGAAAGATACTTGCTCAAATGGGCACAGCATGCGCGATGTCTGGTCTCGACGCAGAGACCAAGTACTGCAAAGCTCCCACTAGCTCTCGGTATGGCGGTGATGCATCGTCCTTGGCAGATTTCGTAGCCTCAGCGCGCAGCGCTTCCGGCGTAGCTACCACGTTACATCCTTCCATATGATAGCGTCGAAGTACCTCTCGTATATACTGCCGCTGGCTGTAGATTACTTGCTGGCGGTTGTAGTCAATCAGGATCTCCACCCCGAGCAAGTACTTGACAGGTCCAAGAGCTGTAAGCTCGTACTCCGCACTGAGTTGCCGAGCGACCTTAGCGCACAGGTCAGCAGGGCCTGCTAGCAGTAGATCATCCACGTAAACAGTAAGTAGCATACTCACTTCACCTCCCGCTTTTCTGGCGTAGAGTCTGTAGTCAGAGTCGAGGCGCTCGAATCCGATCTTCGTCAGAAACTTATGTAGAGTCTGGCTCCACACACGCGGCGCTTGTTTTAAGCCGTACAAACTCTTCTTCAGTCTGCAGATGTAGCGCGGGGAATCTTCACCAAAACCGGGAGGCTGCTCCATGAAGACTTCTTCATCAAGATCACCGTATAAGAACGCAGTCTTAGCGTCGTACTGGAGAATGGCCCATCCTCTCTGTAGCGCATACAGGATCACACATCCGATGGTCTCGAACCGGATCACAGGCGCGTAAGTCTCGTTGTAGTCAATGCCCATTTGCTGTAGGAAGCCACGTATGACGAGCCTTGCCCTCTTGATCCGTCCATTTTCATCACGCTTCAGCGCATACACCCACTTGCACGAGATGACTCGCTTGTCCTTGGCATCAGTGCGCGGCACTAGGATCCAGGTTCCGTGTTGTCGTTGTGAGTCCATCTCTGCTTGCATGGCAGCCTTCCAGCCATGCCACCGCTTGGAGCGGGATGCTTGCTTGTAGCTTGTTGGAATCTGCACTTCCTCGACGCGTTGTGTCGTAATATTGGTCACCACGAAGTCTTTTAGGCGACTTGACGTCTCTCTCCTCCGCTTCGGTCAAGACTCAGCACCACTGCTGGTGATTGAAACCTTCTCTTTGGTCCTGGGCTCCTAATTGCTGTCCTCTGCGGCGTCACGCTGACGCTTCCGGGCCGTCGAGGCTGCTACTCGATCCCCGGGCTTCTTCGACTTCTTCCTTCTCTGGCTTTGCTGTCGTTCTCCCACTGGATCTGACGCGTCAGGGGGCGAAGAAGTGTACTTTCTGGGCTGCTGGTCCGCACTAACTTGGGCAACTGGCTCAGCTGCAGGTACGGTGGAGACTCCCACTGGATCTCTTCGCTCTTCAGTTAATGCCAGCTTCTCCAGCTGGGTCGCGCGCTGCGCGGCGAGTTCCGGAGGTAGCTCCAGGTATGTCTGCATAGTGGTCCTTATCGGGACGATCGGTATGTTATCCGGCAGCTCATAGTCACCGTATGCGTACGTGTTCTTGAGCAGGTTCTCCACGTACTCGCTGTGCACGGTGTACTCTTCATGTGCCTTCATGTTACCGCCTCTGCACGTTGTCACTGATCGTTCAGGAGCTTGTACCCCTTAGTCTTGTTGCTGTATCCAAGTAGTAGACACAGTCTTGTCCTTGAGGAGAGCTTCTTCTTGCGTTGCCGTGAGTCATCAGGAATGTGCGTGTGCACTAAGCACCCCCACGTGCGTAGCTCGCTGAGATCTGGGCGCTGCCCATGTAGCGCTTCGTGCGGGGCCTTCTGGTCCTGAAACGCCTGCGTCGGCGTCACGTTCAGCCTGTCGATAGCGTGTAGGAAGGCCTCACCGCAAAGTGAGACTGGCATCTGCGTAGCAATAACCATCGACCGGACCTGTCGCATCACGGTCTGGTTTCCGCGTTCCACGATCGCGTTCTCCTGCGGGCTATACGGGATCGACGAGCGCGTCTCAATCCCGAGGTCTTCGCAGAAGATTTCCAGCTCCGTCGTCAGGAATTCTCCCCCACCGTCGGAGAACACGGTCTGCACTTGCTTCGTAGGGAACTGTACCTTGATCCTCTTAAGTAGCGCCTGAATTAAATGAGTAGCTTCATCCTTGTGCTTGAGTAGATATCCCCACTTGTATCTCGTAGCTTCGTCCACAACGAGAAGAAACTGGTTAGCCTTCGAGATAGTATTGACTCCGACGCTGCAGAGTTCAACACAAAGCTTCTGCAATGGCTTAGCTGTACGAGTAGGACCGCGCGAATAGCTCGTGCACTTAGTCTTCGCTTCCAGGCACGGAATGCACTCGTAGGGGGCAAAAGTTTGTTGCTTCATTTGGATACCGAAGTTATACTCCTGTCCTGCCATAGCCTTGAGCGTATCCATGCCGACGTGACCCATGCGGTTGTGCAACAGCGCCATGGGGTTCTCGACGCGGCGAGACTTGATCGTCAACACAGGCTTGCACTGGCGTGGAGTCCACATGAGATACATTCCACGAACATAGTCGAAGCGCAGCTTCAACGAGTCCTTGGTTAGCCATGTAGTCTTCTGGTCATCCGATAGTGTCACCTTGAAGCCGCCCTTAAACTGCATGTAGGTCTGCGATATCCGGTTGTAGGGCGCCGACTTCGAATAGCTAACAATCTCAAGGAGGCGCTCCTCGGTCTTTCCAGTGTGCTCGTTCACGATCTCAATGCGTAGCGTACCCATCGTAGCAATCTCGGTTGTTCCATTTCCAAACACCAACTCAGATATGTTGCCCTTGTGCAACTCAGTGAACTGCGTCAATTCGCTGGAGACGTTGGTCTCGGCTCCGCTGTCCAAGATCCACTCAATCATCTCTGATGACACGCGCTGGGTATCAGTGTGGCCTTGTACTGCAAGTACAGCTCCTTGATCTTCAGTGGTCGTCGGCGCGGCCGGCTCCACCTTCTTTAGAGTCACAATGTCCACCATACGGCGCGGCGGCCGGCGGTCATCTCGGTCATTGCCACTGTTGCGGCATTCAGAATCACCTCACCAGTGACCTTGCTCTCCGCATGCATTGCACTTGGTCTTGGCCTTGCGCTTGGCCAAGTCCTCAGCACCTCGCGAAGAGCTCTTGCTCTTGCTCTTGCGACGCTTGCTGTTGTTGCCTCTGCGAGGCGAAGTGCTTTCGCTTCTGCTGCGTCGTCCGTTTCCGCGGCCATGACTGGAGTTGCTCCTCCCTCCATCTCGGTTGTTGTTGCTGTTGCCACGACTTCCAACAAAGGCGACATCTTGTTGGACGGCTCGTCCTCCACGCCCTTGCTGCCGATCAGTTTCTTGTCTTGCGTGCTCAGCAAGACGCAGGCGTGCTCCCACGTCATGGGTTCATCTCTCGCTAGACGAACTTCGTGTTCATTCACCACGGCTGGGTACACTCCCACTGTATTATATAGTAGGATAGATACTGCTTCAGCTTCCGACACCTGCTGGTTTGCACGTCGAAGCTGGTGCTTGAAGTCATCAATGTCCTTGATGTAACGCTCGAGCTGCTCGTTGCTCTGCAAGCGACGGTTAAGCATGTCGCGCTTGAGGAACACCACGTTGACGCCTGGGTGGTTGTCGAATTGGTCCTCCAGCGTACGCCATAGCAATAGCGGATCCGCTCTTTCGATCACGTTGTAGAAGCGGCTCCGCAAGTCTTCACTCAACGCCATAACGATCTTCCTTTGCGCCACGCGAAGGCGCTGCCTGAAGCACATGCGCTGCTGTTCATTGTGCTGGTCTTCAATACACTCGTTTCTCAGCAAGGGAGGTAACAGGTTTGAGGCGTCCAGGATCGTGCACATCTCAGCACGCCACGCCTTGTAGTTGTCGCTAGTCAGGCGGGCGTTGGGCGACACGTGGTTGCTCGCGTTCATGCATCGCGTGCAGCGATGCTGGCCTCCCATGTCTTCGTTCGCTCCGAAGCTGGGTGTCTGTCCTTGTCCTTGGTGCACGGCGGCTGCTTCTTGTCCTTGGTGTGCGACGGCGGCTCCTTGCTCTGCTGGAGCGGCGGCGGCACTTGCCGGTACTGACTGGGTTCTCGGTGGCTCGGCCTGTCGCGCGGTGACGGCGGAGCTGCTGCTGTAGGCCGGGAAGTCCTCGGCTACTGGGTCTCCTCGGCGCGGTCCGTATGGAGTCAGGACGCGCTGGGCCCTTGCTTCTCTTGGCTGTGGCTGGACATCGGCAAATTCTTTAATGAGCCTTCTCTGGGTTCCTTGCGGGGCCTCAGCTGCCACCGGAGGATTCGTAGGATTGTCCGTCAGACGGGACATCGCGGTTCCAAAATTGGCCAGTAATGCCTCGAGTTGCCCCTCAAGACGGTTGAGGCGGGACGCGGTCCCTGCTTCAACTAGACGGTCGCTGCCGCCTTCAACTGCACTGCCTGCAGGTTCACCTTTCTGCGGTGATGCTGGTGATGCCGGGCTTGCTGCCCTTCTTGGGCTCATAACCTAAGAGTTGTCGTGGTGGGAACGTGCGCTGCGCGTGCTCACCATTAGGAATTACGTAACACTGGTAGGTGCAGGGACGCAAGTCCGGCAGGGACAAAAGGGTGGACTGTGCTGCTTGCTGCGCGCTGCGCAACTTGTGGAGTGAGCAGGCAGCACAGCACCAACCCAAAAAAACCGTAGTTGTATTGAGTTGTTAGAACGTGCTCTGTCGTCCAATCGATCCTTGGATGTGCACCTGCGCTGCAGGTGCGAGCTGGGGCGCGGCCCTGGCTCTATGGAGCGCAGCTCCATCTCATAAATATTTATAGGCAAGTGTTGCTGTGCCCATCTGGGCGGAGATGTGACGAGGCGATTGCTCCCACCTGCAACAACTTGCCACCCTAGATAACCATCCGTGACCTATCTGAGCCAGTTTGGTGCCCACCCTCGCCCATCTAGAAAAAGAGCCAGTACTCGGAGTATACCAGTTTGAACATATACGACCTCCCGACAGCTTCGCGATTGCTTGACTGCACGAACAGTGGCGCGATTTATCTTGAACGAAAGCTCCCCAGTTCATCGAATCCTGGAGCTGAAACAACATCCTGGTGCCAATTGCGTCTCCCGGAACGGAAATATCAATTTGCACAGCTACCGTATTCTCGAAGCTGATTTTGAAAGTAAATGCGTTCTGTAACAGCTTCATCATGTTGGAATCCTCGTTTTCCACCGCAAAAATGCATTGTTTCACGAATGTTGGAAACTCATCAAGAATCCGAGACTTACCGGTTTTTGGTCCGGATAGACATGCAAATAATGGATGATTCGTCTCGCTTGAATCCCCTGCTTCCCACGCGTTGTAGTGCCTTCGAATCGCATTTAAAACATCTTCATTATCCAGAGGATTCTGGAAATCCCAACTGGCGTACTCAGCTTTAACCAGAGGCGTAGGAGGTCGCCATGAATAGACAATTGCTCCAGGAGACACCACCAGAACGTGAATTTGCTTTGACTGTGGAGTCGGCATATGCTGATCATTCAGCACCTCCGTTATTGTCGATGTCTCCTCCATTTGCTCCCCACTAGTCAAAGTCGGAATATCTGGATGATCCGCTCCTTTCACTAGCGCCAGTGCAGCAGCACTGTTGCATGGCATCCACGTCATGTTGTCCGACTTCGCCAGGAAGAGCTGCAGTTTTTTTGCAGGAAACTGGTACATATTCTCTTTCTTGATCTCGCGCTTCAAGAGAGCCACCGTGTTCCACCCATCAATGACGATAGAGATCACACCCTCTTCTCTAACGGTGCAGCAATTTAGTATGATCATCTCTCCACTAGGTGGTAGATTCTGGAATGAGGAAGGAGAGGCAGTGCTGTCAATAGCGTATCAACGAACGTTCGAAAAGGTTACCTTACAAATTTAAATGATGGCTACATCTTAAGTACCTTCATTTTAGTATGTATCTCATAACAAATGGGTGCTCTAATGAAGAGGATACTGTTGAGCCTTGTATTCAGATAGAATACGGTCTACTTCAAGTATATCGGATTAGAAGAGTTCTGGGGTGGGGAACAACCAGCTCGAAGTTCTTCTCACTTCCAAGATCTCTCCTAAGATGACGATACTACATTGCAGCACCGTTAGAGAAGGGTGTGTGGTCGGTGCTGTCCTTGACGGTTGGGACACGGTGGCTCACCTGTAATTTATTCACAGGGCAGTAAATTGTGGCTGAGCATATGGCGATCACCCAACAGTCAGAAGCGTTAATGATTTCGGATAAAGCGTTCAATGCATCGTAAAACTCCGAATCGTTTTCATGATCGGGTTGTGGCAAACTGTCGACACACAGAATCAGTCACGCCTTAAATGAACTTACCGGTTTGGAACCAGTTACCGCTAGCTAAAAGGTTCGTCAGTTTTACAACGTTTAAATAAAACCATTTTTTTTTTCGGTTTTGAGGTTCGATGAACGTTACATAAAAAATGTCGAACCTAAAATCATAACTCCNGAGGGATTTCGATCCTGAATAAAGTTGGAACCCAGTTCCTGATTCTGATGGGTTATGATTCGGTTCATTTTAGGCGTGGCGCATGTACTTCAAGGTTTTCTTCTCGATAAGCCCCGGAGAAGCCGCTCCAGCAAACAGCTCAAAGGCAAGTAGGACGTAGATGCCACGGTTGTAGCTATCCGTTTGAACTCAGATGTGAGACCCATAGCTTTGTGACCGACACCCATCCAGTAGTTGACCCGGGGCTAATTGTTTTGCCATTTGTGCAGCTGAATGAAAACCGGCCTTGTAAGACGACTCAATTGGATCATACAAGTAAACCTTCTTCTGCTCTCCCAGTTCAATTATTACAGAGCACCAATGGTTTTCGTTGCAACTCACAGGTATCATGATGTTTTCGTCGGAAGCACCAGAAAAAAAGCAGCCAGAGCTTGGTTGTCTGCCCAGATTTTGCCGTTGACCGGGGCGCTGATCATATTGGGATTTCCCTGAGGGTTTGTAGAGCTGCGCAGTACTGAATCATTTCCACCCCAGTCATAGCCTCGCTAGTTTCTTTTCCAACGTAGATGGCCTCACGGAACTTCCTGTTAGCGCCCCACGGTCTGTCCTTGCCGTTGAGAACTTTTCCAATTGAGAATGATTTGCCTGGAATACCTTCCAGCAGCACTTCGGTGCGTACCGACGATAGCCGCCATCTCGAAGGTAGCAACTGAGTTGGAATCACGGTTTCCGTGCCAAGTGCTTTCCATAGATAGAAAACGCGCCGGCATGACAGTAAGCGCGCCGACATAAACAAGCACAAGCATACCTAAGTTTTCTTGACCACAGGATATTCAGCTTGTGGTGTGTCAAGAGATTCTTCATCCTCAGGCTGATTCGTAATAAAACCAAATCCAGGAATGACCTCATGATACTTGTACTTTGCTGATCCACCCATGGCAAATGTGTACTGGTCAAATACCTTATTAGTTCACAAGTACTACGTTCGCCAGTATGGACATCTCGCGATCGTACTTCGGGTTATGCACCGCCGAAACCTTGAAGACTTCAGCGTCAAAATGTCGCTCACTGCGCGTTTGATAGCAAATGGTGGTGAAGTGATTTCCCGGAAACCCGTGATTGACTAAGATGGAATCCGACCTGAGGCGACGTGTCTCACGGTTGCAGTTTGGGGATCCCTGTCGCTGTGACTGGCTTCCAGATCCAGA
>LGSM01000418.1:0-29446 GCA_001314345.1 Phytophthora multivora
CACAACACCTTCTTCTTCTTCCACTGGGACGACCGCGTCTTCGACCAGCGCCGTCACCTCCACGGCCGTCTCAACAACCGGCGGCACGGACACCTGCGCCAGCACACCCGCCATCACCTCCTCCACGTCGGAGTCCACAACACCTTCTTCTTCTTCCACTGGGACGACCGCGTCTTCGACCAGCGCCGTCACCTCCACGGCCGTCTCAACAACCGGCGGCACGGACACCTGCGCCAGCACACCCGCCATCACCTCCTCCACGTCGGAGTCCACAACACCTTCTTCTTCTTCCACTGGGACGACCGCGTCTTCGACCAGCGCCGCCGCCTCCACGGCCGTCTCAACAACCGGCGGCACGGACACCTGCGCCAGCACACCCGCCATCACCTCCTCCACGTCGGAGTCCACAACATCTTGTTCCTCGTTCTGGTTGCTATATGCCTCCTCTAGTTGGTTGTTGTAGACCCGTTCGCAATGTTTAGGCGGATCTTGTGCATCAGTAACAACCATGGAGACATTCTCTATGGTTGCCTCCGATCGTTTATGCTTTTCTTGCCCGAGTAGAACCTCTTCCACGAGATCCTCAATAGCATCCTCTACAGCTACTTGGATTGCCTGAATCTCCAGTTCATCTGCAACTACAACCACCACAACACCTTCCAAAATATACCCCACAGCACTCTTAATCCCTTTCGTCACTCGTTTCCGTGCTTGCATGCCACGGAGCACACGATTGAGCGTAGCAGCGGCTGAAAGCGTCCTGTTGAATTCCCGTACGCACAAGTGTCTCCGTATCTGTGCCTGGATATTTGCAGCCGCTTGGTTCTTCCTGGTGCGTGCTGCTCTAGCCAAGAACCCACGCACGACGGACTGGAGCAACACCATGCGGATCTTCTTGATGGCGTACTTTGCACGCTCATTTCGACACCGCCACGCGTTTTGAATCTGTACCACCGAGGCCATAGTCGTCTTCTTCCGCGTGCGAGCAAGTTTACCTCTCCATACAGCTTGAGTGCGTCGAATCCTGCCTAGAGTCCATTCATACTCCAGTTTCTCGTGATACATACGTATTGTGCTCTGAATCAAAGTTGCCGCCTGTTCTCTTCGCCTTACTGCTCGATGCCGCACAAGTGCGCGCCTCCATGAACTCTATTCGAACAAACCACAAAGAAATGGTTACATTTTGCCCGCAACAATACCATTGGTGCTACAGAACAGTACCTGTATCCTCATTGCAGCTCTCCGACGAGTCCCGAATGCTCGCGCTTCCTCGAGAACGCGCTCTTTGTGGGAATTGTACTTTGCCCCCAGCGTGTGTGAATAAATCTTGTCCGGTATCGCCCCAAGATGCGAGGTTCTCGTAGCTCCTGGCGGTAGAGTCTGTCCTGACAATCCCGCCGGGTTTTGAGGTGTAGTGGTAGGTCGAGTTGCCGTTCTTGCACGAGGAGAAGCTCTCGTCGCAGACCTGGGACTTATAGGTCGACGAGACGAAGGTGGCCTTGGACTCATATCCTCCGACTCCGGGTGATAGGCCTCACGAGTCGATATCCGTCTCGTTTTGGGGCTAGTTACGTTTCTTGGTGATTCCTGGGACGTCTTTAGCAAACTTGGCGGCACTGGGCGCTTGCTGCCTTTATCCGAGGAAGTTGGACGAACTGGAGCGGGTTTCTGCGCTGGAACAGCCACAGGGGCTGTCGTGCTCCTACTAGCGTGGAAGAGGAAGTTTTCTCGCATGACCTTGTAGGTTTCCAGTATGCGTACAACCACTGGGTGCGTTTGTGGGAGGTAGTGAACGCCAACTTCCATGGCGCTTGCGAGTGCGTCGCGGGTTTGGTCCGGCATGTTCAGGTTTGACCACTCGATGGCCAAGTTGTGCAACGTTGCAGCCTTGAGAGTGTAAAAAACTTCAGCAACTTGGGAGCTGTCGCTACCAGATCGTTGGGATTCGGCCACAGTCAGACACGCAGTGTACATGAAACCAGCCTTTGCAGGTTCCTGCAATAACCCATGGAGACATGCTTGCAAGAAGTACGCGATCGGGAAACGGTCGCTCGGTGCGAGTTTATCGTTGCTTCGGACCGCTTTCTCTGCTGCTTGCAGTGCTGCTTGGTACTTATTTTGCTTCTTGTAGTAGTTGGCGATGTTCTGGTACACAGCAGCACGTTGAACGTGCTTTTTACAGTACTGAAGACCATCTCGAGCTGTTAATTCTTCTGCTTTCTTGAGTAGCTACATAACATAATAAAATAAACTCGTTAAATACTTACTCGCAGGACTTGTAGACGACGGTGGACGTACCAGAAATGCCGTATTATCTCCCCCTGTTGCCGTTTTGCGAGCTCCACACATACACAGAGCGACAAGCTGCACACAGCGAATCTCGTAGTCGATACGCAGCCACTTGAGTTCGTCTGCCATAACGCCAGGTGCTCCCTCGCGCTTTTGTATACATCGATGCTATCCGTAAGAACAACACATTAGTTTTATATTGACAGGGTAAAATGATAGCAGATTGTACCATACCAGCATCTTAGCAGCCTGTTCATAGGTGTGCGTGGCGTCCATGAAGCGGTCGCTACGTTCCAATTGCACCGAGAGGTTGTCCGCGCGCTTAATTTTCTCCAAGATGTTGCTACCAAACATCGATCCCTAGAAACGCAAATAAAAATAAATGAATGTAAAGACTCCGTTCAGCTAGTTAGTTAAGAAAACTTACGCTAATCTGTGCGTACTGCATGCTGTCCAACGGAGGAGGGCGTACAAGCTGCTGGTCACCTGTAAAAAACGTAAAATATAGTGAGTACATCGTCAAAAACAAATCTACAAACAAGTCGTTGAACCTTCATCAGGTGCGAGCCAAATGCAGCGCAGTTTCTTCTTGTCCCTCAGATCCAGTGAACGCATCGTGTCCAATCCACCTCGAGCCGGCGCGACCGGACTCGTGAAAAAATACTTTGGGGTGGGGGCAGGTCCCCATTCTACACCTCGTGTTGGTCCATCCGTAGCTGAAGACCCCGCAACGTCTGGGAGGTGGTCCGATTGTCCTGTCGCGGGCTGCTCCTTCATCAGACGACGTCGCATCTTGAGTCTTTAATGGCAATTCCTCCAGTTCGGGAGCTGCTCGTAGCAGTCGGCCGTTTCAATTGCCACTTCCGTCTGTAGTCCAGACGCTTGGATCCCCTACGAAACCACCAGCAACATGGTCACTTGCACCCGAAGAACAGGGCTTCCTAGAAAACAATTTTTAATTAGTTCGCATACTTTAAAAAAATCCTAGACGCGGCCAGGTTCAATTCGCCAAAAGTTGATGTCGTTGTACGCCTCGTCAGCGAGGCTTCGTGTGCGCACTAGCGATGCCACGACTTCCGACACGAGTTGCTCGTCCTCCTCAACTGCAGAAGCTCGCGACGTTATGCTAAGATTGCTCGGTACTGACTGGAGCGTTGTTACGGCAAGCTGTGAACTGCTTTGAGGGGATACCGGAACTTGCGTCGTCGGGGAGTAAATGGGCGGGAACATGGCGTCCATGCGGTCCAGTAAACTCGTGTAGGACTCGTGGAAGCCCATCAACGACCGGTGTCGGAGACTGCCGTCCGTAGGGTCCACAACGAACACTTTTCCCGCGAAGACACCGACTTGAGTGAACAACACGCTGTCCGTCTGAGTTGTACCGAACGCTGCGTAGAATGGGTTAACGTCACGTGGGAAGAGGGACCGCAACGCACCAAGCGCCGCCACCTTGAAATTCTGCGCATCAATCGTCTCATTGCTGTAGGTAGCAAGCAGACGGTCAGGTGAAAGCAGCACCGGTCCCATTGGAAGAGCGATTTCTCCGTCCTCCCCAGCGCTATTGTGCAACAGAGAGTGGAGCAAATTGGCTTGCGATAGGCCGTGGCAAGTTACGTACACGACTCGGTAGCCGTTCCGTGCCAGCTTGGAGTAAAATTCCACTGCTCCCGGATGCATCGCCGCGGAGTCTCGTCGTTTAAACATGCTGCCAGTTGCAGCGCTGCTCGAAATCGCGCCATCAATCTGAGCAATGATAACCTTGGCAGTGACTGGCCATAGATAGAGCTTTGCGGTCACGCGAGCCACTTCACCTGAGCTGTGAGATCTCAGCAGGAACGCGATATCATTCATACCCACGCGTAATCCCATGTCAAGCAGCTCCCCTTGCGATGGCTTCAGACTCTTCTTGTAGTATGGTTCGCTCGTGAGACTGGCGGTGTCTTGCGTCGAGTTGCCATCATCGCTTAAAACTTCTTCCAAAGGCTCCAGAGTCGTGGGTTTCCTTAAAGCCGAGCGTGTTAGGCCAACACCAACAGTTTTGGAGCTCTCGTCACGAGGTTTGGATCGGTTATCCATTCCGGTGGTACAACCAGCAAAGGATTTTGTAGCTGCATCCTCCGTTTCCTTGTCACCGCGTACCGTTGGCAAACTCCCCACCGGTAAATGCTGCGAGTATGGGAAAAGCACCCGCGACACGAGATACGCCTGCATGTCTGCATCATACGACGCCACTTTCCCATCTACAAAGAAGCGCAGCTCCGGGTTGGACAAAATGCTGGCGGCGTTGGCTCGGAAGAAGTCAAAGGTGACAATATGCTCCGAGAAGATCCTGTGCACGTCTTCCTCCGTCTCTGCTTGCTGCAACAAGTGCCCACAGAGCGACATCGACGGGTGGTCGTAGTAGTCAACGTCTTGGCCTCCAGTGGCTTCAATATCCACTGCATCAAAGTACACCGACGCGCTCTTCACCATAACCGGCAGGTCCTCCTGCGTCTCTGTGTCCTCCGACCTCATACTCGGCAGTGCGCCCCACCCCCACGTCAACCGGTCACTGGACTCGCTCCTTTTGCCATGATCCTCGTCTTGGCTGGCATTTTCTTCGTCTTCGGGCTCGCGTTCACGGGTTAAAAGTGCGTTTTCCTCTGCGGCAAACGCATCCAACTCTTCGGCGTCTCCAATGCTGCTGGTGGGGCTGGGCAACGGAGACGCCAAGTAGTCCTTCTCGTCCACGGGCTCCTGCACCTGGTGCACGAAATAGGCCTCTCCAGCAGCGCCGAGCTTCATGCGGACGCCAGCCACGACCTCGCCGTTGACCTCGAGCGCCACCTGCTTGTCCTCCGGCTTGAGCTTGTGCAGCGAGCCGAAGTGCACGTGGAACGGCGAGCAGTGGAGCAGGCCGTCGGGCTGTTGCACGGCCACCACGTCGATGGCGCCCGAGCAGCCCGCGTCCTGGTGGAAGACGTTGCTCACGTAGTCCTTGACCGAGTAGATGACATTCATTCTGCACTAGGCAACTTCAACCTGCTCAATTGGAAGTGTACCCGGCGCGGCAAGACTTGGAATGAGTAAAAGTGCAGGTGCAATCCAAGTTCGTTTGTGTGGAGGAAAAAGCTTGGCGTCTTTCTGGCGTCTTCGTCGGGTTGTCGAGGATAGAAATACGGCTCTAACAGACTCAGATAAACCGCCGAAACGGTCGACTTGCTGTTTGTTTAGAGACAACAGTGCCTAAACTTTAGCCTAAAGCGTCTGGGAGAGTGTTCTCTTCGATGACGGCAAATTGGCAAATGGCAGCTGGAGACCGCTTGACTTCCGGCAAAAAACGCACAAGTTTCGCATGCACCCAACCGGTTTTTGCAAAATTCAATGTCAATCACCGAGATTCAAGCGCAGGGCGACAATGCTAAAACGAGCAGGATGTAAGGCAACGGACCTGTTGTACTGTACGGTACTGCACTGATCAACGTACCAGGGTCGTCAGTGTGAGCACGGCGCTAAGTTGGCACGGCAAAACGGTCGCTTTGGCTGAACTTTCAGCCTTTGTCATTCAGCGACGTACACTTTTCCCCTAAAAATACTCGATCCCAGGATAATTTTGACGAGGCTGATGGATGTGCATTTCATCAGGGCTCAACGCCGATGACACGATGCAGAAGAACGAACTGCTTCGACAAAAGGTCCCTCTGCGCCACACAGCGACGACAACACGCCATTTGTCAGGGGAAAAAAGTATCCGGTCGTGTCCATGCGTGCGATAACGACTCGCCAATGGCTCTTTGCCAGCTTTTGCATTGACTTGTCGTGACGTAACGATGATTGAGTGGGCGACGCTGTATTATACATGTACATGTACCGCATGACAGGTGTGTAAAATACCCTTTTCAGGGAGGTGTGGAAGTGCTTGCTGTTCAAAATCAACGATTTGATGCGTCTTTGAAGTTGCTGTTTGACCAGCCGAGAACGAGAAGAGCAATTTTGTAACGGGATGCGTCATTTCGTGAGGAATTTCTAGTGTACTCACAGCCTCTTCAACCGTGCCTCCGATCTTGATCATGTGCCAACTGAACCCTTTTCTCCAGCACTGCCCTGCTCATAATGCCGTGGGTTCTTGCAGCCCTCTCCTCTCCTCCTCGAACTCTAACATGCTCTGAGACCTCGTTTCCTCTACACTCTTGGCGTGGTTGTAAGATCTCTTGATCAGCGTAATATCCGGCGGAACGTACGAACCAACTTGACCATCGACGACGGTCTTCAGCGGCAAGAACTCGAAGTACGACGCGTCGCCACGGAGACTCACGTCCACCAGAAGACCGTCGTCTCGAGTTCCAATGTACCGGCGGTGCTGGTTCATGCTGTTTAAATGACCCCCGGACGAATACTCCCAACGCATTCCGGACGTACCGCGCAGACAATTGGCCTTCTTCATGCGCAAGTCGCGGAAGCATGAGAACGTCGAACGGCTGAACATGTAGCGACCCGATTCTTCGTGGAAGAAGGCCACCTTCACGCAATTGTATTCTTTTGAGTAGCACTCGAGCCTGAAAGCTGTACGGCCGCACGTTTCTGGGTTCTCGCCTTCAGGAACGACCTCCACGTGAAGTCCGTCGTCCATGATTCGGACGTATTTATTGCCGTGAACACGCAGATAAACCTTCACTCCTGATAATCGCAGCACGTTGCTCACCACCGTACGGGAAACCGCCTTAATCTCGCTAATCTCCTTCTCGAGAGCATCCACGTCCTCCTTTGCAAGCCGATTCTCGAACGGCACACGGCCACTGACCTTGGTTAGTGTCTGCTTGGACCACTGCTGTCCGGTCTTACACCAATGCGCTGCATGCTCGCAGTTCTGGGTGAAGATATTGAAGTCGCCTTTGCCCAGTCCCAACAGGAACTTGCACCGTGCCAGCACCACTTCGGGTAGGTCCGACTTGCCTCGATGGACCTCTCCCCACTTCGACAGGAAGTCTCGGAACGCCGACGTGTGATACTCGACGAGCCGGAGATTGTCCAGACTGCGATTGTACAGGAATTCCTCCAGTGTCGAGATGCGGAAGCACGAGTCGGCTTGGGCTTCTCTGTAGCCTTGCAGCGGACTCCACACATGACACACACGGATGTCCTGGGGCTGCTCCGCCGAGGCCCACACAATGCCGTGATGCTGATAGGACAACGGCCAGCGACTGTAGTCCCAAATGCAGATGTGGTCACCCGGCCGCAACGACGAAATGCTCTGCACGCGCGTGTACACGCCTCCCATCGGCTCCGGTCTACCTGCACTCTTCTTGGCAGATTCGTCTCTGCAAAGGGAATCGGATACTTCCTATCAACAGAGTAGCACCTGTCGCAGACCTGCCTGATTTTGCAAAGAGAGGAATGGACACCAAGAGCACAGGGTAAGTCTAACAAGGTCCTTGTTACAAGAAGGAGGTGAGTTGGATATTATTGTGCAGACTAAGAGTACGAGGATCGAGCTCGAAATAGGGAACAGTCAACTGACGACACGAACAACCTGCCGACGTCTCGACAATGCGATGAGCTGCTTGGTGCCGTGTGGCGTCCGTCCGTGTGGGGTAATGGAGAGCCGGGGGCGACTGCTAGTTAACGCCCTCAACGTTGAGCAACGCAGGTCTTCCAAGTGTGAAGGGTGTCCTCAAGAAGAATGTTGCAAACTCGACGTGGCGAAACCAGTTTACACCTCGACGCGGTTTTTCTCCGGAGCTGCCGATCACTCGCGACGAATTACCCCACAAGATATCTTTATTCCACTTGGCATTCTTGAAGTGGCCGTGGCAAATGTTTGGTATCGGCGGCGACTTGAACACTTGGCGGGCTAAACCCTGGCGAACGTTAACCATCTCGGCCGAGAAACTGTCGAGCCAGAACAGTGTGCGGCCTTGAGTCTCGACACGAAGACCTTGCTTAACGCTGTCAATCATCGCTGTAGCTTTTTCCATCGCTGCAACTTGTTGTTTCATCGCGAGAACGTCGACTTTTCGAAGCTGATCTTCAAACGGGATGGTGCCGTGTCCTGGCGTGAGCGTCTGTGAACTCCACTGGCTGCCAGTCTTGCACCAACGCGCAGCGTGCTCGCAGTTCTGTATGATCACGTGATAGTCGCCACGGCCGCGACCGAGCAGCAGCCTACAGCGCGTCAGCACGACGTCGGGTCTGCTCGCCTTGTGTCCTTCGTACTCGACTAGCCTCAAGTCGTTCAGACTGCGATGATACAGGAACTGCTCCAGCGTTGACACTCGGAAACTTGAATCGGCCTGTGCCTGACGAAAACCCTCCAATGGCGTCCACACATGGCAAACCTGGACGTCTTCAATACTTTCACCGGATTTCCAAACGATACCGTGATGCTGGTAGGTGACAGGCCAAACCCTGCGGTCCCAGATGAAAATATGGTCTCCAGGTTGCAATGCGTCGGCTTTCGCTGCGATAGAGTTCACGTTTCCCATGGTGTCAGCAAAGGGGGAATTGAATAGTTCTTCATCCTGGAAATTCCTGTGCTGGTAATCAACTTGAAGTGGTTGTGCCAGATTACTCGCCTGTTATCCACTTGAGGTCCCGAGCCATGTTTCTTCGAGAACAGCTTGGATAACAATGGAGAGGAGACTTCATGGCTTCACGAACCTCGCATTCATTTTACTGCTTGCACAGATCTGCTATTGACCAGCAAGACGACGAAGCTTCGTGGCTTCGTCGATAAATAAGCTTGGTTCTAAGCTAGGTACATGTACATGGCTAGGTTAATACAATCCGGTGCCGATGCCAGACAAAACTATAAATTTAACGTACAAGCGTTCCCGTGTCGTGCCGTATTGCTCTCCTGGCTTCAAACCTGTACGATGAGGTTGAAGCCTTAAGGAGATTTGCTGCGTCTTGGCCATACAGCATATTCATAACGTCGAGTAGGTATAGCTTTCCAACCAGCGTGTCAAAAGACTCGCTCACGTTGAAACAGACTCGACGAGAGGCGGCAATGCGGCTACTGCTGCTGCTCGTTCCGTCGTAGGAGTCGTAGTGGATGATGTGGGCGACGACTTGATGAGCTCGGCCG
The DNA here is from genome assembly GCA_001314345.1 of Phytophthora multivora. Taxonomy (NCBI): domain Eukaryota; phylum Oomycota; class Peronosporomycetes; order Peronosporales; family Peronosporaceae; genus Phytophthora; species Phytophthora multivora. The sequence continues at coordinate 9,353 of LGSM01000418.1, forward strand.
CCTTATAGTCCCGCATGCTCTTCGACTCCGTATACTGAATCGACTTCTCGTGGTTGTACGTACGCGTGACCTGGTGGATGTCCGGGGGCGTGTACGCCTCGGCGGCGCCTTCACAGGCCACAAACTCCACGCGCGCGGCATCCCCGCGCATGCTCACGTCCAACAACAAGCCGTCGTCGCGTGCACCCACGTACCGTCTGTGCTGGTTCATACTCCGAAGATATCCTAGCGTCGAGTACTCCCAGGTTAACCCGGACTTGCCACGGACGGTCATGGGCTCCTTCATGCGCAAGTCTCGGAAGCAGCTAAACGTCGAGCGACTGAACATGTAGCAGCCTGATTCCTCATGGAAGAAGCGCACGCGGATGCTGTTGTAGCCTCTGGCGTAACATTCAAGGCGAAAGGCGGTTCTTCCGCATGTCGTCGGGTCGCTTCCTTGGGGTACCATGCCGACCGTTCCATCTGCCTGAACCTGTACGTAGCGGTTGCCTTTAACGCGCAGGAAAACCTTGGAACCTGAGAGTTTGAGCACGTTGCTCACCACAGAGCGAGAGATGCCTTTGATCTCCTCCACCTCTTTCACGAGTGCGTCCACGTCTTCCTTTACCAGTCGTTTCTCGAACGGCACGCGGCCTTTAACCTTAGTGAGCGTCTGCTTGCACCACTGTTCGCCTGTCATGCACCAGTGCGCCGCGTGCTCGCAGTTCTGCGTGAAAATATTAAAGTCTCCTCGACCGAGCCCCAAGAGGAACTTGCAGCGCGCTAGCACTACTTCGGGCAGGTCGGCCTTGCTCAGATGGACTTCCCCCCACCTGGACAGAACTTCGCGCAATCCGGACGTGTGATACTCGACGAGGCGCAAATGTTTCTGCTTGCGGTTGTCCAAGAACTCCTCAAGCGTGGAGATGCGGAAGCACGAGTCGGCCTGTGCCTCCTGGAAGCCTTCAAGGGGGCTCCATACGTGACATACGCGGATATCGGCGGCGGTGGCCCCTGAAGCCCACACGATGCCGTGGTGCTGGTAGGAAATGGGCCAGCGACTGTAGTCCCAGATGCACACGTGATCGCCCGGCCGTAGCGACGCCACATTTAGCACGCGAGTGTAGACGCCTCCCATGGCTACCGGTAAGTTACTTGGAGCTTCCCCTTGATGGAGATTACTGGAAGTGGCGGGCTAGAGCCACCGACTGCACCAAAAACAGCGAGTCCTTGCGACTGTATGGGGAAAAAAGCGGAAGTGACACTCACCGCGGCACTGCACTGCGGATGGGGCTTCGGTCTGACTTGCTGGTGTGGCGCACATAGCAGGTGTAATCCGTCTATGAAAAGTGATAAAACGGAGGTATAGCATGCTTGAGGTTTTGGAGATAGATACGTTTAAGGCCTATCGTGAGGAATAATCCGCTGAAGACGCATCTGATCCCACCTCGCTACGCCGTATCGGCACCTGAGGACGGAGGAGCGCTTGTCGCAGATTCCCATACAAATGCCAAGTGAGAGGAGATGCTGGCACCAACACTCATACAAAACCCGGCGAAAAACTTCAACACATCGTGAGGCGGGAGTCCCGCACAAGGCCTCTGTTCCAGTGCTTTTGCGCTGGAGATTCTCGATTACTAGTCACTGGCCACGTTTAGGTTGGCGTCCAGCAAGCTGCAGGTTGTCGCCTCCAATTTGCTGGCCAATACGTCTGACTTGGAATCTAACGTCTACAATGCCGTTTCGTTGCTGCTAATCTGAAAACGCCGCATTGGTCCGGCGATCGACTTCTTTTATGAGGGAGTGGATATCCGTTCGTTCCCATGATGCGCCCCTGCATTTTATGAAGCTGATTAACAAGTTGATACATTGGTCGAGGAAGGAGCTGCTCGCAGCCTATTGCACCACCACGCGTATCAATATCAACCTCTGTTTGATCTATTCTTGTTGCTAACACCAGCTGCTTGTTACATTTCGAACGAGTACCTATTCCGGTGGATTTTGCTTTTTTTAAACAAAACTGCAAAATACACTTTACTCTCGCACTTAAACACAATGTATCCTATATTTTCCACAATTTCCCAAATCCATGTACACCACACTATTTTCATGTATGTTTACACCAGCCTCCCTAATCAGAGCTTCACGCTGTCGCACATACTCGCTCTCTTCTCGACCTCGAGCCATTGACACCTGAGTATGCCGGCGTATCACTCCACCCTGAACGAGCTGCAGTCGCAGGAGGCCTGCGGCTGTGCCATCCTCCCCATTAAGACACGCTCGCGTGGCCCCGCGCCCCCAGCACCCGAGGACCAGCCGGATATCGTGGACGAGATCCTCACACTCTTCCGTGCCAACGTTCTCTTCACCAACTTCGAGATCAAGGGCAACGCCGACCGCGTGCTCATCTACGGCACACTCTTCGTCCACTTGTGTCTCAAGAAGCTGGACAGATGCACCAACAAGGCCGACGGTAAGAACTGCAGTTTTATCTGCACAAAAAGTTAGTTTCATCTGACAAAACTGTTTTTTATGCTTTAGCCACGCGCATTTTGCAGCAGACAGCGGTGGACACCTTCGCCATTCCTGGTGACTCGGGTTTTCCTTTGGGCGGACTGGTACGCGCTCCGTCGAGCGCGAATGAAGCAGGTAACGAGATGCAAAGGGCTCGAAAAGGGATACTCGATACTGACAATGTTGCTTTTCGTAGAAATGATCCGCGGGTTCTTCAAGCAGCTACGGGAGGCCATCGCCTTCCGTCTAGTGGACGAGGTGTTCCCTAACGGAGAGAAGAGCAAGTGGTGGATGTTTTTTGCCAAGCGAAAATTCATGAACAAGGAGCTGTCACGTTAAGAGTACCTAACGGTGAATCCACTGCCGATCTGCGCTCCCTACTACAGAAAATCAAATAACACGCTGGGGAGAAGGTGGTTAGTACACGTTTCGCAGCCAACGATGAACAAGGAACGCTTGTCTGGCCATTTTGAGATGGAATTTACTGTCAAACCAAAACGTCCGAACAGAACGCACGGATACAGACTTCGTTGCTTGCCTCTTCCCTCTCAAGTTACGTATAAATGCATGCATCTCCTCTTTATCGTGTTTCTTGTCCACGAAGTTCACGCAAAAGTGGCGGCCATCTCGGAGAAGCCCCTGTCCAGCAGCACGTAGTTCTCGAGCCACGAACTGGACGGCGCCACCTGCTGCAGCTGCATGATGTACTGGTGCGTGGGCTTGCTCAAGTGCGCACTAACCGCGATCAGGTTGATCAGTGTGTCCTCGTTGCTAGGGTCTTTCTGGACGGCTTCAAGCAGCAGACGTTCAGCCTCCACGTAATTCTTGAGCGCCATGAAAGCCGCCGCCGCGCCGTTCAGCAGCAGCGGCGTGGAGCCGAACCTGTCCGCCAGTTCCTGGAAGTGCAGCGTAGCTTCATCGGCCTTGTCTCCACCCTGCAGCGTCAAACACCAGGCCTGAGCCAGCTGCGTGAGCGTCGAGTCCTCCTCGATTCTCTTCATCTCCTGCACTGTCTTCTGGCCCAGATCCAGCCTGTCCATCTGCAGATACAAGTGGACAATGTACAGCATATGCTCCAGCGAGCCACCGCGGGTCAGGGCCGACAGGGCGTCCGATAGTTTCCCTTCCCGTGCGTAAATCTGCCCAGCAATAAGTAGCAGATGCGCGTTCTCGCCGCTCGTGGGGTCGGCCAGCCACTCCTTGAGCGTCAGGTCGATCATCTCCTTGTCTCCTTGTCCGCTTAAGTACGTGGCCCAGAGTTTCACGGCACTGAGAGCAATGGGCGTATTACCGGCGTCCGGGATACTCTGCAATACGAGAGGGAAGTTACCCAGCGCAAGTTGCGCGCGGTATACGTACACGTCGCGCTCGTTACGCAGGGACTCGCCCAGGTGATTCAGCATATTCCCCTCGCTCAGTGCGTTCTGGTAGTTGCCCACCCATAGCTGGTTCTTGAGCGTGAAGAGATCGTCCGGCTCGGCCATACTTAAGTCTGCAGTTCGAGAGTGTTGTGTTGTATGAAGGGGCTTTGGATTCTTACGCCACGTAGAAAGCGCAAGATAATGACGGTCACTATTGTGAAAAAAACAGGTTGACCAATATGGACCATTTCACTTCAACTGTCCATGACAATTTTTGTTGCTGTTAACATATGTCAGTACACAACGATATCTACTCTTTTGCCTAGCTCGACGAGCGCTCCAGTTAAAGAAATTAGTGTCAGGCTCGCTGCTCCATTCCTAGAGACCCATGCGGGTCAGTACGTGCATCGTAATTGACAAACATCGGACAGTGACGGACGTACCGGCACGAGCGGACCCATTTCCTCGTCGCTGTAGTCCCAGCAAATGTTCTTAGCCATCGTCGGTACCAACAACGCAGCCAGCAACACAAATACACGAGCAAGTTGCCCTAGAAGAGCGTCTCCCACTTGACACGGGGTAAAATTCATCTTGCTCTCTGTGCGTAGATTCGCGACTGAACGTTCAGCCGGCGATCGTCTCCAGCCATTCGTAGCCGTCATCTTCCCCCCTCGAGAACAGCAACAGCGAAAGACGCTCCCAGTACTTAAACTTAGCAACGTGGAAATGCCGACGAGCATGTTGAAGTGGGTCTGGTCTGCTTTCGTCATCAACTCTGCTTAAGCGATGCAATCGACCCCGTGCCGTCCCGCAAATCCACGCCATGGCTCTATCTCCTACGTGGACTCAGTCATTCGAAGAATCCGGCGGGGGATGTCGACATCAACCAGCGCACTGAAGAACGCGGCGAGCGGGCGCACGGCCGCTTGGCCCGACAACAATGCGCGTCCGGAGCTGCGTACGCTCCGCGGTCGTACTTTGCGGCACCTGCAGCTCTGGATCCTCTACGGTCTCTGGGTCGTCGGTGTGGCCTTCTTCATCTCCATGTGGGCCCTGTCGGCTTTCTGTGTGGTACGTTGGGGCTGGAACGCATCGCCGTTGCCATACATCGTCAAGCTCTTCCTGTGCGGAGTGGCAATGCACGAAAGCTACTACTATATCACGCGTTCCTCGCTCCACCGATGGCCGTTCGTGAGGCGTGTCATGCGCTACGTCTTCCTGCACTACCCGTACTTCCGCCTTAACGTGACGGTCTTCGAAGAGCGAGATGAAGAGATCCAAAGCGATACACAGGCAGCCAGTAAAGCCATCGAGAAGAACGATTCGACTCCATTTGTCAAGCCCAACGACCGCTCCTTGTTCGCTTTCCACCCTCACGGCGTGCTGTCCAATGGGTTTGCTATCAACGGCGCCCACCACATGACTTTCGAGCGTGCAGAGTGTCGGTGGCTTGTAGCGGAGAACCTCTTCTGGTTCCCTTTACTGCGTGAGGTGCTGAACTGGATGGACTTCAGTACCGTTGCCAAGGCCACTTTCCAGCGTGTTATGCCTACGGGACAGAACGTGAGTCTCATTCCTGGAGGCTTTGAAGAAGCCACGCTGTACCGTCGAGGGAAGCACCGCGTGTTCATCAAGAAGCGCTTTGGCTTCATCAAGATGGCGCTGCAGTACGGCTACAAAGTGCATCCGGTCTATACGTTTGGTGAGGAATACGCTTACCACGCGTTTCCGAGTTTGCTCAAGCTCCGACTCAAGTTGAACGAGTTGAAGCTGCCTGGTGTCGTATTCTTCGGTCGATTTAACTGTTGTTACTTGCCGCGAAATGACGTCGACCTCATTACTGTTGTGGGGAAACCATTAGTACTGCCGCATATTGAGAACCCGACGCGGGAGGACGTGAAAAAGTACCACAAGCAGTACATCGAGGCGCTGCAGAAGCTCTTCGATCGATACAAACGCGTGTACGCTGTTGACCCGGAAGCCACACTTGAAATCTACTGAGGTGCAGATTGAAATGGGGATATATATTTTGTTTTACCACACTGTCCATTGATCCGATGTTTGTTCATAGTGGCCTAAGCAAATTCAGCTTGAAGTGAGCTCCGTTTCTCCTTTGTCGAAGGCCCGCTCCATTCCTACGCGATGAACAACCACGTCTTTGGTTAGCAAAGCTTGTGTACAAGAGTGAAAACAAAAACAAAACGACTAAAAAGCACCGGCACAATGGGACCGACATCCTCGGGGTTGTAGTCCCAGCTGATGGTCTTGGACATCGTTGGCGCCAACACGTCCAAGATGAAGACAAACAACCGCGCGAATTGCCCCAGCAGGGCGTCTCCGACTTGAAAGAGGACGCTCGAAGTCAGCATTCTGGAGCAACTTGAGAAGTGATAAAATCGTTTTGTGAGTGGTGGCTCTGTGGGGTGAATCAACAAGATATCGTTTACTACATTTTCAATCCAGGTTGAAGTGTCCAGCGTCATGTTTCGACGGTGACGACGACATTTTGCAGCTATTTGTAACACCGAAATACTTTCTTGACTCACGCAATCTCGTGATAAAACTCGGCTGAATCTTCTTGACTCGAACGGTAGAACACGTAATTTCTCTCGGCAGCGCCCCACGCAAGCACAAAGTGCCGGAACAGAAGGATCGCGTGGGCGTTTTAACTAACTAGAACTTTGACGTCATTCGAGAAAGTGTCGTGATGCGCACAAAAGAACTCAAGAACTGTGCTTTCGGTCGCACATCGGCGTGGCCCGATTCAGACTCTCGTCCGGACCTGCAAACTCTGCGTGGTCGGTTCCTACGACGGCTTCACTTGGGACTTCTCTATGGTCTCTGGGTGGTCGGTATTGGGTGCTGTGCAGTGATGTGGGTCTACTCGTTGCTATGCTTGGTGCAGTGGCTATGGGGTAGACTAACAAGTGAGGCAGCTTCGATTCCACCTGCCGCGCAGATCTTTCTTGGTCTGGTCGCACTTCACGAGAGTTACCATTACCTGACGCGGTCTTCACTGCATCAATGGCCATTCATGAGGAAATTAATCCGGTCGTCGTTCCTGAACTACCCGTACTTCCGTCTAAATGTTACAGTCTTCGACGAGCGCGAGAAGGCCAAGCAGTCCAAGAAATCAGACTCCACTAAGTGTGACTCGGAGATTGCTACCCGAACTATCGTGGAGAACGACATCTCGCCTTTCGTGAAGCCCAACGACAACGCCATATTTGCTTTTCATCCACATGGGGTGCTCTCCAATGGCTGGGCATTCAATGGGGCACATCACATGAGTTTTGAGAAAGCTCATTGTCGATGGCTCGTGGCTGAAAACCTCTTCTGGTTCCCCGTTATGCGAGATTTGCTCAATTGGATGGACTTCAGTTCCGTTGCTAAATCCACTTTCCACCGCGTGATGGCCACAGGCCAAAACGTGTGCTTGATCCCTGGCGGCTTCGAGGAAGCGACCTTGTACGAACGAGGCAAACATCGCGTTTACATCAAGAAACGCTTCGGGTTCATCAAGCTAGCGTTGCAGCACGGGTACAAGGTGCACCCGGTCTACACTTTCGGAGAGGAGTATGCTTACCACACGTTTCCGTACCTTCTCAAGCTGCGTCTCAAGCTGAATGAGTTCAAATACCTGCGGTGCTCTTCTTCGGTCTCCCGCAATGCTTTTTCCTGCCTCGTTCGGATGTAGATCTCATCACGGTTGTTGGGGAAGCATTGATTCTACCACACATCGCACAGCCGACCAAGGAAGACGTGCAGAAGTACCATTCCCAGTACGTAGACGCTCTTCAGAAGCTGTTCGACAAGTACATGTCGGTATACGCCGTGGACCCGGAAGCCAAACTGGAAATATTCTGAGTGGGTTAGTGAGCACCAGCAAAGCACTTGACATCCCTTCGTAACTTGCACCACTACTTGTAAAAAAGTTACGCTCTCCATATTACCATTACGGGCTTCGAACGTTTTTCGTAAGTTTTGAAAAGTCTCAAGATATGCAGAAATCCCTGCTTTTCGGCAATCATCGCCATCAATAGTTCGTTGGAGCGGAACCCCATGGTCAAGCAACAGCTTCCCGACCGCGATGATCCTTCCTTCGTTCACGACGTCATTAAGGATCGACGTATCCGCAGACTGTAGACTAGCGCTGTCATGCCTGTGTCGTCTCTGGCTTCTATGTCGGACATTGTCGGCCTGGTTCTCGAAGAGATATCGCACCACAACCAGATGACCAACGTGAGCACATTTCATCAGCACACTCCTGCCGTTGTCGTCTTTGGCTTGACATCCGCATCTTGCTCAACGAGAAGCCTCACCAAATCCAAACAACCGAAATAAGCAGCTTCCATCAGCACAGTCCTCCCCATTTGCTCATGTGCTTCAAACAGGAATTGGTGCTCTCAACGTTTACAAAAGGAGGAAAAACTTTGGTGGACGCGTACCTGATGCTGTTTTCTTCTTCCTGAGCTGAACTTGCATCTGATCTTCTGCGTTTTCGTCTATGTTGAAAATATTCACCGGCAAGGTGGAGTTCCACAGACGCGTGCCAAACCGCTAAAACGTCAAAAACTTGTGAATTCTCCATCCACTCTTCTAAAATTAAGCTGTGGTTGGTTGTACAGTAACAGCATGCCCTTGATAACGCTGCCGATCAGGATAAGAGATCTTACACGTGCTCGTAAAAATCCACGTGGTGATTGCGGGGATGATCCGAGCGGCATTTCAACTGTAATCCAAAGCTGCGAGTTTCTCGATTGTCGACACATTCCCTCTTGACAATCATGTAGGATTGCTCACTTGACAGCCCCTGCAAGAGAGGGTAAACATCAACATCAGCAGCTTTCTCGTCTGGAGGTGCTTCATATCAATGAGCTCATTTGCGAATTCGCCCACTCCACACTAAACCAAGCCCAGCTCCCTCCTCCTCCCACAATGACTCAGGTTGTCAAGATCCACGGCCAGGGAGACGTCCGTCTTGAAGCCTACGAACGTCCAACCACCGGGCCCCGCGACGTTGTGGTGAAGCTCAAGGTGGCAGGCATCTGCGGCTCCGACTTGCTGTACATCCGTATTGGCGGTATCCCACCTGGGCATGTGACTGCAATTGGTCATGAAGCTGCCGGTATCGTCATGGAAGTCGGCAGCGGTCGAAGACATCACAGTTGGCATGCGCGTGGTCGTGAATCCCATGGAGACGCCTAGCAACATTGGCTCGGGTGGTCCGGAAGGAGCATTCACGCAGGAGCTTCTGGTTCGTGACGCAAAACTCGGTACCTCAGTGCTGCCCATTCCCGATGACGTTCCGTACGAAATTGCAGCTCTGTGTGAACCTTTGGCTGTGGCCATGCATGGTGTCAACCGCGCAAACGTCAAGGCAGGAGATAAAGTTGTTGTCTTCGGTTGTGGGCCCATCGGTCTGGGTATGCTCTTGTGGCTCGTCGACCGTGATGTCACCGATGTGATCGCTCTTGATTTGGCCGAAGAGCGACTGGAGCGAGCTCGTGGGCTGGGTGTGCGCGCAGCTTTCGACCCGACCAAGGTGAATCTTCGTGAGGAGCTCGCAAAGCTTCATGGTGAGGTGCCCAGCTACAATCGTCTCGGTGTGGGCACTGACGCGTTCATCGACGCTGCCGGTGCCCCAAACATCCTGTCAGACGTGGTAGCGATGGCCAAATATCATTCGCGCATGGTCATCACTGCGGCGCACATGAAACCTCTGCAATTCCCTGTGGGTCGCATGCTTACGAGTGAAATGACCATAACGACTGCTGTTGGTTATCCGACAGAAATGTCAGACGTCATGGTAGCTATGCCGCGACTGAAGTCCAAGATCGAGTCGTTAATCAGCCATCGCCTTGCTTTTCAGGATGTTCTGGACGGGTTGAAGATTGCTGGAACTCCTTCGTCCGCCAAGGTGATCCTCGAATTCGACTGAGGTAGATACTGCTAACAAAAGTCAATGTAGCTTCCCATATACGCCAAATACATGTAACTCTATAATAGCTCTTGCAAACGCCGCCACGTACTGCGCATGATTGACGTCCACTTGGGTCGGGTGCTCGGTACGTGGCAATGCCGGCGGCGCTCCAACCACAATAACTAAATCCAAATCCGTTCGCAGCAGCTACAAGCGACCTGGATGACCAAAGAATAACACACCTGGCATCTTGTCTTGAACTCGTTGAGCTCATTCCTACGCCCTGCCAAGTTCAACATCGGATCTGATAATGACCATCACTCCCATATTATGATTTGCTAGAATATTATCCAATCATATATCTTCCCAGGTACCGTATAGTATACGGTATACCGATGCAGCTCAGTACCAAAAGAAGACGCGATGGAGCGGAACTGGGCGAACACGACACAGCTGGGCGCCCTGGTGACGGGCCGGCGCTACCTGCTGCTCACGGTGGCTGCCACGGGCATCGCAGCGGCTAGTGCGGCCCAGAGAATGCGCGAGCTCCCTACTATGGATTCGTTGGCGTCGACAGCGCTGCTTTTCGGCACCGAGCTCATGAGCTCGCGAGTCAGCACTTTGGTACGTTCCCACCGTGTTTTTTATACTAATTGACCATCACTCTGATCTGAGTCTCGTCACGTTATCAGATCGTGTTACACTTCTTCCTTGTAGCCATGTACCATTTCTTCCTGTTGCTGGCATGCACAATGCTGGGGGTACTGCAGCCTATGGAACTGCAGCAGACCAAAGAGACGCTCATTCCGTTCGTGCTGCTGCGCTGCCAGCTGCTCGTGAGCACTATGGAGCCCGCAGCCCACGGAAAACGCGCTGAGCTAGGGGTGTTAGTCGTCTGGCTTGCTGCGCTGGCTGTGTTACGAGCGCTGTTATCACTGACGCAAGCCAGATTTCATAACCTTTTAACGCGTCCCATGACGCAGCTGGGGGACTTGCAGCGCCTTGGAGCTGTTCTGGGAGCTGTTATCATCCTGAATCTAGGATTGGCAGCAACCTGTTCGCGGCTGGAACTCTTTTCGGACAGGATCGTGCATGTGCCGTGGTTTGAAGCTTCGTTGATGCTTTTGAAGACGCTGGAGCTCGGTGTACAGGTTGGATTCCATAGTCTGGATGTGCGTGCAGCCTCCATTTCGGAGGAAGAGGAGACAGGAACAGGATACTCAGAGAACAGCGAGTTCCACTTACTGCTGCTGCAAACAGTGCTCTGTGGATGCTACTTGGTGCAGCTGGTGCTGTACTATTTGTACGTCATCAGCGTGGACCAGTTCCGCGTGAGTCTCTTCGATCTCATCCTGATCTTGAACGTGAAGAACGCTACAGTCCGGCTTCTCGAGAAGATCAAGCATGTCAAACTGTATCATCAGGTGGTGCTGGATCTGGATCATCTGTTTCCGGATGCTACGCCGGAAGAGCTCGAAAGTGTGGCGGACGACGTGTGTGCAATTTGCCTCAAGTCTATGTCAACCCAGGCGAAGAAGCTTCGCTGTGGCCACCTCTTCCACAGGCTCTGTCTTCGCCAGTGTTTGCAGAAAGCTTCCGTGACTGATTCTCTTGCAGGGTTGGACCCGCTAACACGAATGGCAAATGGACTTGGGATGGAGGGTTCACTGCCACCAGGAGTGGCTCCTGCTGCTGGTGGAGCTTCTACAGGCTCAACGTCCATGCGCTGTCCGATTTGCCGTAAGCAGGTTTGTGGTGGGAAATGCGACGACATGACTCCTGCTGCCCACGACCACCACCGTCCTCGTCAGCCCGAGGCAGAAGTGGAGGAGCCGCGGGAGGCCGTGCAGCAACAACTAACAACAGGTAACAATGCTCAAGGTGAACCTGAAAACCCGGCAGGAACGGATGCAAATGCAAATGCAAATGCAAATGCAAATGCAAATGCAAATGCAAATGCAAATGCAATCGCTCCAGAGGAAGTACTTCGCTTCAGCAGTACGTTATGACCGTCACTCTCGGTATTATGCGCGTTTCTTCATGAGTGAATGTGTAACACTTTGCTTTCTTCATGATGTAGCGGCGTTCCTGTCTCGATGGATACCATTCCCAAACTTTTCGTTTGAGATCGTCCGCCACCGTGGTGGGCGCAATTTTGAGGTGACGCACGAAATGCTGCAACAGATTTGGGAAGTTTTTCCTCAGTACACGTTGGAGGAAATCCACGCTGATCTTACCCGTACTCGATCACTTGAACGCACGATGGAGCGTATTCTGAATGGACGCCTGGACGAGCAACGCCTCGCGATGGAGCAGCGCAACACCGATCGTTCGGAGATGGATGCAAACGGAGTACTTGGCGATGCCGTGATCGACCTGGGCGAAGATTTCCGGTGGAGTCTCTCGACACTGGCATCAGCTTTGTGGGGATTTACTCTCCAAACACCCGCACCAGCCATACGAGCGGCAGCTCCCTTCAACCAGGTGGCCAACGCTAATGAGGTTGTTGGTCCAAACGCCCCTGATGGCGAACCGGAAGCGAGGGGTGAAGCTGAGGCACAAGCACTTCTGCAACGGTTAGAGCCTTGAGCAACCACCCTACATTCTGTGAGTTGCGTGTTACAGAAGCTTCGCACGTGTATTATTTTGTTACCAACCTCGATTTTGTTAAGTCTCCTGTCCAGGACGTCAATAAATTTCCAGTTTGACTTCCGGGTCCACGGCGTATACCGACTTGTACTTGTCGAACAGCTTCTGAAGAGCTTCCACGTACTGGGAATGGTACTTCTGCACGTCTTCCTTGGTCGGCTGTTCGATGTGTGGTAGAATCAATGCTTCCCCAACAACTGTGATGAGATCTACATCCGAATGAGGCAGGTAGAAACACAGCGGGAGACCGAAGAAGAGCACCGCAGGTATTTTGAACTCATTCAGCTTGAGACGCAGCTTGAGAAGGTACGGAAACGTGTGGTAAGCATACTCCTCTCCGAAAGTGTAGACCGGGTGCACCTTGTACCCGTGCTGCAACGCCATCTTGATGAACCCGAAGCGTTTCTTGATGTAAACGCGATGCTTGCCTCGCTCGTACAAGGTCGCTTCCTCGAAGCCGCCAGGGATCAAGCACACGTTTTGGCCCGTGGCCATCACGCGGTGGAAAGTGGATCTGGCAACGGAGTTGAAGTCCATCCAATTGAGCAGATCTCGCATAACGGGGAACCAGAAGAGGTTTTCAGCCACGAGCCATCGACAATGAGCCTGCAGGAACCCCATGTGATGTGCCCCATTGAAGGCGAACCCGCTGGAGAGTACACCATGAGGATGAAAAGCGAAAAGAGCTCGGTCATCGGCTCTAACGTATGGAGACAGATCGTTCTCTTCAATGGTTTTGCTGGCGGTTGCAGTATCACACTTGTCTCGATTGAACCCATTCGGCTGCTTTGCGTTCTCACGCTCGTCAAACACCAAAACGTTCAGGCGGAAGTACGGGTAGTGCAGGAAAACCTGTCGGAAGAAGCGTCTCATGAACGGCCATTGATGCAGTGAAGGTCTGGTCAAGTAGTGGTAACTTTCGTGCACTAAGATAAAGCCCAGGTAAATCTGCGCTGCCATTGGCATCGGTGGGGCGTTGGACTGTGTACTTCGGCGCCAGATCCAAAGCATTAAGCAAATCAGCGCGAAGACCCACATCGCCGCGAAGAACAGGAGACCAATGACCCAAAGACCATACATAAGAGTGAGATGGAGACGTCGCAAGATTCGACCTTGCAGCGTTTGCAGATCTGGACGAGTATCAAAGTTGGGCCACGCCGCAGTGCGGCCGCAGGCAGCATTCGAGAGCTTCGCGGGCATCTCAAACCTGGAGGAAGAGAATCTCAGCCGAGCCTCGACCCTTCGGAAAGGATCTCTTTCCGGTGTGCCACCTCTAAGCTTGACCCTTATACAAAATCAGAGCAAACTTCTCTCTCCACTGGAGAGTCTCCAGGCATGGAATTTGTTCGTGCTATGGCCAGCCCAGTCCGCCTAAATGACGATCCTTGTTCTGGTGCTTTATACCCGAAAGCTACATTTACGTCTAGGTTCCGTCGGCTGTCGTGTTTCTCACGTTCTAGAAGTAGCCGAGCTGACTGGCTCACGAGCTGCGAGTAGGACACGAAGGAGGAAGCTACATGCACTCGAATCCGCTTAAGTCGACACGCTGCTCACCTCTGCACCCGCAGAGCCTGGAAGCACCAGAATACCATAAGTTCGTCTACATTTTATAATCCTAACTAAAACATGGCCGTAATAGTATAGTAACGTTATATAACGCCCTTCTTCAACATCAACCGTATCATGTCCTTGCGTCAGAACATTTAAAAGCCGAAAAAATCGGCGCCGACGCAAGGCAACGTGCGCTGCTTCAGAGACGCGAGCTCGCTCTGCTTGGTGGGTAATGCTGAGACTGTCCATAATTCCCCACGGCACAGCAACCAGAAGGTGCTGAGGCCACCATCGTCTTGTGCAGCTGGCCTAGCAACGTTGACTAGCATGCACCAGTATTATCGACCGCGCAGTGCTCTCTACGTCTCTTCATGATCATCACAACGGACTTCGTCTGAGCACTGGCTCTTTTCTGCCCCACTTCAACTTCAGGTAAAATCGGTAACAGAGGGTATTTATTGTTGCAGGTCATGGGGCTTAATCTTTGTATTCCGAGTGGGACGGAGGATCTTGGGTATCATGTATTACAGGACGCGCACGACGGGCGCAACGCCAAGGCAACGCTGGCGTTGGAAGCGTACTGGCGTGCCAAGACTCCGAGTCTCCAAGGAGCTCGGGTTTGACTGGTCCTGGGCTGTCATGGCGTTGAGAGCCGCTCGCCTGGCTGCCCAGCATTTAGAGCCGTAATAAAATCCGCGATTCTGATTGGCTGCGGGAAACTGACGCGCGCCGATGAGAAGGTTCCTTTTTTTGCCTTTTATAGTCCTCGTCGCAATATCCAAGATGTAAACGACACGATTTGGGCTTGAAGCTTGGAGAGGCCTAAGTCAATTCGAGACAGAGGCCACAGATTTTTGCAGATTTTGCTAGTTTTGCCCTAGCCTGACAGCAATTGCAGCGGTTTGCACAGACTGGCAGGTGGCGCGCAATGCCAATAAACGACTGCGGACCAGACGCAGCGTTTTTACAAGCCCAGTAGTAGCGTGAGATCTGCGTAACAACGGTCGTATGGCCCAGCGGCGCCACACCCAGCGTTTCGGCGTGGTGGATTTTGCCGGTACTAATCTATGACAAAAGGCACTTGGTTGCTGTTGTTGGCCTTTTAGGGCACACAAAGACAAGAAGACTTCAAGCAGCGCTTCAAGCTCGTTTTTCACGTCCAAGTCACTGAAATTGTATGGGCGTTTTACACGGGTTTTCCTCAACGAGAGGCCTATAGTGAACGCAAGCGAAAATAATGTCCGCGACAAGTTGAAGAGGACAGAGCCCATACGTATGGCTACGAGTTCTATGTGACGGAGCGGATGGGCAGGTTATCCAACCTTCTAAACTTGATAGCAACCTGATCGGCGGTGCTATTTGTTTCTACATACCAGCCAACTTTCAGCACAACAAACTCTTAAAACCAATACCCTTTCATTTACATCTTTGAAACACATAGCATAATATCCAGGATTCGGATCGTCGGTACCTAACGAGAGCAGTCTCTGCCCTCTCGCCCCCAAATCGTTTATCGTTGAGTGAATAGGTAGCCCCACTCTCTCTCACTTCTAATTTTGAGCTCAACCGCCCAGTGGTGTTGCTCCCCCTATTCGTTCCTCACACAGAGAGAACCACCAGTTCGTATCGCTCTGGAGGAGACTGCAGTTAAGGTTTTAGCGCCAGCCGCCTCCGCACTCCAGTTTAAACCATTATGATCCACGCCCCACTCGTCGTCGAGAGCTTCGCGCCCTCCGCCACCACCACTTCCACCGCTGACGACAAAGTTTTGGCCCGTTACACCCAATACAAGAAGCTGCGCAGTACCTTATACGGAGAAACCGCCTTGTACCAAGACGAGGAGCTCAAGAAGCTCGTGGTGCTCAAGCGTCTGAGCATCCCCCTGCTACAGCAAGAGGACAAGAGCTCTCTTGATGCCGTTAAGGAGAACCCACTCAGTGAACGCGCAGTGATCCAGTTACTGGAAGACCCGCTAACTGCCCGCGCCCCAGGACGTGAGCACGTCGTGGAGTACGAGCGAGAGAGCTTCTTCACAGCTGGCGACAGTGTCTTCGTCGCTATGGACTTCTGTGCAGGCGGAGACCTGTACGACTACGTCAGCGGCAAGCCTGGTCGACGCCTTCCTGAAGCGGAGGCGTTACCGTTATTTGCTCAGATTGCTAAAGGTCTGAGCTTTCTTCATGCTATTGGAGTCGCCCACCGTGATCTTTCGCTCGAGAACGTGCTGTTGAAGGACGGCCAAGTGAAGATCTGCGACTTCGGCCTCAGTGCCGACGCCAACCAGTTTTCGAACGATTTGGTAGGCAAATTCTACTATATGGCCCCAGAAGTGACGCAAGGAGCCGTGTACGACCCTAAAGGAGCCGATATCTGGTCTCTCGGAGTGCTGCTGTTCATCATGCTGACCGGTTCACCTCTGTTTGCCGACGAGAACTCCCGTGCACCTACTCTTCGCGTGTTGAACAAGTACGGTGTGGCCAAGATCCTGGAGCTCTGGGGTCTCAAAGACCAGTTATCCAAGCCCACGATCAACCTGCTGGCCAGTATGCTGCAGGTGCAGCCTTCACGCCGTCTCAGCGCCCAGGAAGTGGCCAGCCACCCACTGCTCCGAGGCTTCAGCGCTCGGAGGGTGTTGGGGTCTACGGCCCCCGTCGCCTAAATAGCTCCAGAGCTACGTATTTTAACTATAAAGCCGCACCTGCTACAAGAGCAGGTCGGTATGTGCTAGCAAGTGTAGTGCAGAGAATAAATTATGGTATTTATTGATATGCAAACGGAGGTTTATCCTGCTCACATTGAGGCCACTTTTGTGACGATAAAAGACAAGCGCAACCTAAAGGTCACGCTCAAAGAACTGGCATGCGGTGCTATCTTTTTTGTAACTTTTTACATGTTGAAGCGGACCAAAACAGCGCACAAATCACAAAATCTGAGTCTTCAAACTTTCAGACAATTTGCCGTCCAGCGGACAGGCCTCTATGGCGCCGTCTTCCATGCGCTCGCATGTGCTCGAACGACGTGCTTCAGACCTCTCCGCACCACGTTCTTATTCCACAGACGCAGGCGCTTCTCCTCATACCCTTCACGCCTTCTCAGCCTCCCCAGAACCGTTGCTACCGCGTCTAGAAGCTGTCGATCGGTTCGCGCTCTACGGCCGGCAGCACGCGCACGTGGACCATCTTTCGGGACTAGACCAAGCCAGAACAATAGTCTTACAAAGCACAATGCTATTACAGGAGGACGGACTGCTTTCCTCCAGGCTGGACGACGTCACGTACCTTTTAGATGGACTTTTGGCTCCCGTGACGACTAAACGAGGCTTTTTAACGCAGACCCGCAGCGTCCTGGAGCTGATTCAATTACTGAAGGACCCTCAGATTCTGCAGGCCATGGAACTAAGCAGCCGAAACCTCAAATTCCAACGAAAAGTGAAGCAATTGCTTTTATTGAAGCCCAGTGAGACTCAGGACGAGACCTACCGCCTCTCGATGGCTACGCTGATCTTTTTTCTTTCAGAGAAGGCAGAAACTCAGGGCTATTTCGATGACAAAGTGCTGGACACTGTGGTGGACACTCTGAAGCAGGAGGTGGACAGGGGAGAGAAGGGAGAGGAGATAAAAACTGGAGTAGAAGACTCTGCGTCGCTGAAGAAGTGCTTGAAACGGAAGAATACCGAAGAAACAGAAGATAAGGCGGGGTCTTCTCTGTCAAAATCCACGATGCAGATGCTGGAGGACTGTTGTCGCTTGAAAATGGACGAATTACTGCAAGATCGTGAAGAATTTTACGTGGAAGGGGAGGTGCAGATTTCTGTTAGGGAAATGCTGTGTGCCGCTCTGCATAATTTGCTTCAAGTGGACGGTTCATCAAGGTCTTCAGGCTGGAGACAGCAGGATCAGGCCAATAGACAGCCAGATGACGACGCTTTCCAACATGTTCGAGATCGGAAGCGTCAACTGCTGCGAAATGGCGGCCTTGATGCTTTGATGCAAGATATAGCCAAGCACCTGGACGGTTTAGATGCTTTGTTGCCATCGGAACATGTGGAAGAGGTTACGGTGGATTGTGCTCGCTCTCTCCATCATCTGAACGCTCTGCTGTCTGTTTTTGACCAAGTTTTGTTTCTGAATGTGGATGCCCAGCAGTACATTTCGAAGACGAGAAGCTTCGTGGAGCTGTTGCTGACGATCACTCGATGGTTGGGGGACTTAAGCTGGGGATCTCAAGCGCAGAAACGGTGGGAAACTCAATCCACTCGAATGGTGCAGGCAGTGGAGACTTTACTATCTGCTCTACGTGTGCTGATTAATTTAACACACCACAACACTGAAGCAGCCAGCCATCTGCATGCGCTGGATGGGATGGAGCTATTTGCAGATTTGTTTTCCCTGCTCTGGACAGCAGAGAAGAGCTTTTTACTGTCGTCGGCGCAGGAAAAGTGGAAGTTTGACGCGTTTTTGCTGCTGCAAAGCGTGATGGCCAACAGTATCGAGTTTAGCAGCGAAAATCGCGACGCTTTGGCAGCTTATCAAATTGATTCCAAACTCAGCACTTGTGATCTGCTGATACAGTTTTTCTTAGCGAAGTTGCAGTCTTACAAGCACCTGATTGAGTTCACTAAAGTCCAGACTATGCTATCAATCGAGGAAGACGAGAACTGGAACCCAGAAGACGTGATTCTCGGAGGATGCACGTCGTTGCTGCTCGGATATCTCATGAAGGGCTCTTTTTCTAACAGCGCCGGCATCCTGACGTTGCTACCAGACCGTTCCCCTCAACTGCTGCTACGGGCTTTAGCTGTGTTTGTGGCGTTCCAGTCGCAGGTTGGTGCGCTGACTCCCGACGTCGCGGAGTCCGTTCTTCAAGTTGAAAAAGTGCTCAAGTCACACGAGCAGAATGGATTTACTACAGGCAAATATTCAATTGCTATGAAGGATCAGGAGACGGATGGCGATTTGAACTCTACCATGTCGATTGAGAGCTCGATGGCGTCTCAAAGCACGGACGCTTCACCGCCAGCTCTGCGAGCTCGACACTTGACGAACGTGTGCTCTAATCTCGATGACTCTGAAGATGAATACGAGCTGCAACCCCCGTTAAAAGTGAAGCCGAAGGGTTCACAGACCAGTCAGGCACTTGGCTTGCGTACTCCGACTCGTACTCCACCACGAAGTCCTGGCAAAAAGCGACTCCGAGCGAAATCTCCCGTGAAAACACCCAGGGGAAAGAGCCCCGGTCGGTCCTCATCCATTGCAGTTCTTCCAGACGGATCCCTTTCATCCCCAGTTGTAGCACGGCTTTTAAAGCGAACGCGCCAGCTCGTGGAAGAATTCGACGCAGAGTTCGCCAGATTGACACCTACTCCCAGGAAGGATTCCAAAGAAGGAGAGACTGCAACTGACGGACCCCCAGTGCTGACGATGGAGGTGACTTGCCGTGATAGTAGCGACGGCCTAGAAATCTCACAAGTTGCTGCGGACAAGGAGACCCTGAGAGCTTTGACGTCGAAGCGCAGGAAGAAGCCTATGCGTGATGCAGAAACCATCTCCAAGAGTGCGGCAGTGTACCAGGCCTCGTTCGATCCGACTCCTTCCAGCACACCACCATCCCCACTACGCACAAAGAGCAACAATTTATTGCTTCACACGCCGACCAGAGCTCGACACTCTCCTGGATTGTGTCGGCCATCCCCTTCGCTCAATTTGACGCCTACAAAGTCGTCACCTTCGACGCCTTTGAGGAAGAAAAAGGCATCAGGACTACTGCGGACGACAGAAAGTGGCTCCCCGACTGTCGTAAATGCGTCGACATCTGCAAGCCCACACAGACGCAAGGCCAAAGCTGTTCGCGTTGCAGCGTCTACCAATATCAGCTCAGTTTTCGACTTCGACGACTAACTTATGACGATCAAGACCCCCACATTCAGCTGAAAAAAACAGTTTTATTTACCTCATGGCATAGCGTAAGTCTCGTGCCAGATTAATCTATCGTGCTACTCTTTCTCCATTCATCTAGCTCCATGATTCCAACTTCCAAGCCTGCCGTAAGCAGAAATCTTCAAACATGTAGACGTCAAACTGCCTTTCATTATTTAAAAGAAATTCGACCGAGAGCGAG
>LGSM01000419.1:0-29178 GCA_001314345.1 Phytophthora multivora
CCCCCTCTCCACACAAAACTCTTGCCAACAAGAACCTGGACGGATACAATCTCCACAGAGCCGTAGCTACCCGAAGCACTACCCCAAGACCATCAAGAGCGTCTCCTCAACTACAGCAAAACGGTGAAGGAGCTGCACACTTTGCGCACAAGCCGACCGCAGAAGTGGAAGGCCGTCTCGCGAGACTGACCGACGTGGGCGTACTCAACATCGAAGGGAAGATCAAGAGGTGCTTGCCCTCTGAAAACACATCGCCACCGCAAAGGAGCGCGAGGTCAGGCAGCAAGCAACGTCGGGAGCGCGAAGTGCTCGAATTGGTAGAGGCCAAGGGTTTAATACGTTGGGTTAACAAGATAATATGACTGACAGTTACATGAAGCAACTTCGTCTCTGGCTCATATGGCAACACGGATTATCTACTTCCGGAAATCGACAAGCGCATTCCCAGGTTTGCTGACCGCTATATTGAAGGCGGCTTTTCCTGAGATATGGCTGTTAGCAGCAATGCACCTGCCATGATATCTCGCCAGGCGTGCAATGACGTCGCTGGTTTTCGGCGCAGAAAGAAATTACCTGGTGACTCAAACCACATGCGCAAGGTCCTAAACACTGCAGAGATTCCAGCGTTTGTGAAAGACGGCGTCCAGGCACGTTGGGACGCGGGCACGGAATGTCCACCAGATCAGTTGGATATCAATCTGCGCGGGTATCAATCAAAGCTCCGTTGGTACTGCAGCGAGGCGTACGTCTATGACTCTGAGTGTTTGTTGCAAGTTGGAAATAAGGAGACCCCGGTGCGTATTGACCAAGGGCGAGTGGTGACCTATATCCCACCCTGCGCTCGGCACTGTTTTTAAAGTTTGGGTTTTATTTTCGCCAAGTCACACGGACCCGTTATAATGGAAGGACAAGCGAGACACGATCAACCGCATGTTACGGTGCACGTTTGCAGAGATGCTGGTGCAGCTACTTGAAGATGTCGTGTACCTCAATAACCTGGTTCCACATGTGGTGCCAATGGGATTTCTACCAAGGACGCTGGATCAGGACAGATGGGGTGGCAGCTTTGGAAACGTGGTCGTGCTGGTACAAGACCGTCTACAATCTTCCCAGTACGCAACGAAGATTGCGTCGGGGTCGCGCAGAAGCTCCAACCTTGCATGGCTGTCGCTGCTATCGGTTTACTGTGTCATGGAAGGTCGAGAATGGGATGATGAGACCTACGAGAACGAAAAGCGCTGGTTTATGGAGAACTTACCAGCTTCAGAAAAAACTGCTCGCGCCAGGGCAGCAGCGCAACGTAGGTGGGGTAAGAGAAAGCCTATGCTAGACAAAATGAGCGCAGCGCGGGACGCAAAGAAGTAGAGTGATCTGGAAACGGAATAGACCCACAAGTAGCTTGGGTAAGCGCACAATAAAAACGATTGGCTCGATGGTTGTATGCGTTCGTACTTTTATAAAATGCATATGTAAAGTATGATAGCCGCAACTTCAACTACAACTTAAGGATTTTGCAGCCCTGGCGTTCATTTATGAGCTATGAATATTTCGGAACTTGGCGCGTGTTCTCTTGGCATGTACCAACAATTTATTAAGACTGAGTTGTGGCAACATAAGCATCTGCACTTTTCCACGGAAGATGCCATACCTGGAAGGCTTCCAACACCTGTGTTTTGCAGGCCTGACCTCAATTCAGCTGATATAAGCAGTCTGAACGTTGCTGTGGGGCTTGCCAACGTGAACAGACAACTTCTATAGACTAGTCCACGGGAAAATCATCATCCGTAACTTTACATATACTATCGCACCTTGTGTAGTTCAGTAAGTACACCTTCACCCCTACGTCAAATTCGTGATAGATGTGATGAGAGAGAACCATACACATGAAAATTCGCGCCATTTCGCCTATATATATTGCTGATAAATGTGTATATAACAAGTTGCATGTTAGCAAAAGGTTATTACATTCTAAGTGACGTCAGGGCTGCAAATGTTGTCATTGGAAACCTCCAGAACCTAAAACCAGTAGGTCTCATGTAACGCTGGTGAAGATAATGTGGATATATTATCTTGTTGAAAACGCCACAGCAACATGATGTAACTATCACCGAGGTGATACAAAGAGAATTAGTGTCAGGGCTGCAATTAAACTGCTGGTAAGTTGAAGTTGCACCCCACCATGAGATCTACAACTGGATATTGCTGTATATTTGATGCAGCCCTGATACAGTTTATTCGAGATAACACCTAAAACGCCGTAGGATTGTTCCGTGGACACATAGAATTATTTTGTACAAGGTCCCGATACGAGGCTTAAACTCAATCACTTTCAAATCTACTTCCAACTACAAACATCACTTCAAGCTTCGTTCGCTTGCACTCCAAATTAATATGATAGAAAAATCGACAAACGTACATCCACCTTCTTTAAGGGTAAGTGAATGCTAGACAGGGTGATGGACTCGGTAGACACTAGTCTAAACTAAGTGCGTAGGAAATGCCCGCCGGACGTCCCCGCTTGCTTCCTGTCGACGGCGTTGCACGCTTCACACTTCTATCAACGAAGCGACGCTCTGTTCCTGGCCAACCGGGAATTTTTCGGTTGGCATGCTTCATGCAGGCAGGAGGTGCACACATGCTCCAAACTTGTAGAAAGCTCGACACTCGCATCTACTCGAACCTAGATCCACTGTCCAACCAACCAGTGGTTGATCCAGCTGTTCCATCCGGTGGTTGTTTCGTTCTCCTTCTGCAGCAGTCTTAGCGTTTTCCTCGAGGTCAAGCCAGCTGCGAACTTGGTACTCACTTCGTTGTCCGCTGGACCCTTCCAGAAGAAACTGCACACTTTGGTAAGCTTGGGACACCACTACTTTCTTAGCCTTGATCAGCTGCTTTGTTCTTGCAATCGGTGTGGTCGAGGGTTTTGCTTTAGTGCAAAGTCTGGATGGATGATCGATCGGTGGCGGCACATCGACAGCACCTTCGTCAGTAAGGTACACAGCTTAACGCGGAATCGCAATGTATAATCACGCTTAATGACCTTGTTGAACTGCTCCACTGGGTTGTTTGTCTTTGCAAACCCGGTCGGGGACCAGAAGCACTGCCACTTGGAACATTTGGACTTGATCCATGTGCGGGTGAAGTAGTCCGCAATGCTTTGGAGCTCGAGGATAGCTCGCCAAAGCGAATCTGCTTCTCCCGAACATCGGCAAGCTCGGTTGCATCGCGATAGTGGTGCATCTCGTAAATCAACCGGTACTTTGGGTACTTTGAGTTATTGGAGAGACCTGAAATTCGCTTCTTCACGTTTTCCACCACGTGAAAAAAGCACATTAGGTAGTCCATTGATGGTTCTGTTGAAGCCTGGCTTGAAACAGCTAACTTTTGCTCAGCTGCATTCAGTTGTGCATCCTCAGCATCACCCATGCTGTAACGAACCACGAGATCCCGCCCGACAACTGTCTTAAAAATATCTAAGCGGCTCCGGAGAGCGTGTCTGTACTGAACCACAGTCCGTTGAGATGTGATAAAAAATGTCATTGGGTAGAACTGACGCGCTGCGTCAGATATTCCGCAGACAATCAGAGGGTACGCACACGTGACGAGCTTGAACGTTGTATCCATGCGGAAAACGAAC
This sequence comes from Phytophthora multivora, assembly GCA_001314345.1. NCBI lineage: Eukaryota > Oomycota > Peronosporomycetes > Peronosporales > Peronosporaceae > Phytophthora > Phytophthora multivora. Next base: position 3,638 of record LGSM01000419.1, read on the forward strand.
GTGTTTGAACCCCAGACTGGCGACTTGAGCAGGAACTTCGTCGTAATACCGATCACCAAGGGGTCTTCATAACTACCATCACCGAGGGGCGGTGAGCCATCCTCGTTTAATGGGTACCCGAAGGTAAACGGTGTGGGGTCCGGAAGCTCATCACTGAGGCGAGCTTCTGCAGCAATCTCCTCCATCTGCTCGACAATGTCGGTGTTCTTCAACTTGCTTCGTCGGTAGTTGTACACGAAGTTTTGAATTTGCTTCAACGCAGGCACCGCTCCTGATGACTGGGTTGCTCCCTTGTTTCGGAGAAGAAGAATCTTCATCTAGCAGAATGCTATACCAAAAAGGACGTGAAGTGAGACCTGAACGAGATTCATCGCAATATTGGGACGCGTTTCTTTAAAGCTTTTGTAAGGAAGAGAAGGAAGCTTTGTTGGAACTACCTCGATTTCAATGCAAGGTGATGTATCGCGATGGTGAAGAACCTTCAGTTCGTCCGGTTTGTACTTCGTCCTCGATATGGACGAGTCCTGCCATTCGACGATGCCGACGAATACGAAGGACTGGGTGCGGGGATTACAGAGGACGGGGTTCTGTGTAAGGTCTACTTAAAGGTGCAGTAAGGAGTCCTTCACTATTACGTTGGGGCTCCTTAGTAAGGAGCCCAACGTAATAGTGTAGCACAAGGGTTGGTGTAGTCGATACGAATCAATTGAATGTACTTACTCAGCTGTTGCATTCATTCCAACGAACCGTTGCGATAGGATTTCTAGCTCAAATCGCGTCAATGTCCACACCTCCGAGCCGTCCCGCTGCGTATCCTCCAGCTCGGTTCTGGGCGTTGGCCAGGTCGAACTTGCCGCTGTCTCCGATGGCCTCACTCTCCACGCGGTCATCTTCAGCCAATTCCTCACGCAGCCAATGCTCCACCGCCTTATACATCGGTACGTTCCGTCCGTCAGTGCACCGCTCGATCGGTCCATAAAACCCAACCGTACCCCGACGGACATATAGGACATGCGAGGCCCAGATATCCGTTCCGTCGAAAATGTGCGTGGCCAGCAACACCGTCGCCTGTCGAGACTCAGTCTCCTCCTTTAGAAACGCCAAGACGTTCTCCCGGGAGATAATATCCAGCATCCCCAGCACTTCATCTAAGACAATCAGCTGCGACGGTCTCAGTAGAGCCAAGAAGAGCTGCACACGTCGGCGTTGACCGTCCGAAAGCCGATGCAGGCGCCACTTAGGGTCGATCCGCAGCACTTTAAGCAGCTTCTGACGTCGCTCCGGGTGCTCACTCTGCAGTTTCGTCATCATTTCCTCCACTGCCATGTCCGCTGAATACGCCATGGCATGTGACGCGAAAGCCACAGCTCTTTGGCCCCAGTCGGCACTCACAAATGTCCTTAAGGCATTGAGAGTCGTATCTCGAAAGCTGTCGCGACCGAAGACCAACGCTGTGTCGTCGGCTGTTAGGTGTTTACCCGCCAGGATACTTAGCAGTGTGCTCTTGCCAGCTCCATTGCCACCGACCACTAACACACGTTGGCCAGGCTGCACTGTCAGATTCACGTCACGCAGGACTCGGTCGTCATCTCCTATGACGTCCCCCGTCACAGGATCGTGTTGCAGACGGTTGATGAGCTGTCCACCGATCGTCACCTTGGCAAAGGCGAAGTTGAGGCGACGGAGCTCCACGGGAAGAGCAGAGGGGACAGCAGCATTAGCCATCGTGACGGGATCTGAAATGATGCGGATCATATCATATGATTTACTTAGCGAATTTCATATAATATGATATGATTGGTTATTTCAAATGTCAAATTTCATTTTTTTTTATTGGAGACGAACATGGGGCTTGGCGACGACGTTGAGATGGAGTTCGTCTCGGTCATGGGCGTGCTTGTGCCTGTGGAGGTGACAAATGGCGTCTCTAAAGAAGCACTTCGCTTCGCTACAGGCAGTTTATCGAGCGACAGTGAGACTGAAGGCAGCACAAACGGCCACGAAGGAGACCAAATTCACAATTGCAGTGTTTTGGCTGATGACGACGTGAAGAGAAAAGTGGAGTCTGAAAGTGACAGCAAGAAGGAGATTCCTAATAGAAAAGAATCCGAGGAAGTTCTCCATCCAGCGCCTGTATCCATACAGAAAAGCAGTAAAAGGCGAGTATCCAAGAAGATTTTCACTCCAGTGGACTCCAGTGCTGGTGCAATGTACAAGACAGTGAGAGGAAGGTCCAACAAATCTAAAGTAAAGGAGACGAAAACCGTTGATAAGAAGAAGAAGGTTCACAAAGCTACTGACAAGACGAACAGCATTCGAAAGCCGAAGAAGAAAAAGCCAAGGTTTGTTACTGATACCTGGCAGGTTTGCAGCCAAAGTGTCGAGTCTTCCAGCTGCAAAGAAGATATCGAGAAAGCCAAGTCAATTGATTGTTTAAGCGTGTCGTTAGCAGCACAAGAAGACAAACGGCTGAGAGCAGCCAACGAAGAGATATCTACTGGGAAAAGGATCACTGAAATGTGGAAGTTGGAGAGCGATGATGAAGATCCAGGAAGCAAAAGGAAGAAGAAGAAACCAAGCAGCTTGCGCTCGTCAAGTACTGGGGCTAAAGTTGCGTCTGTGGCCGTAAAGGTTAACCCACGCAGCTCTTCGGACGACAGTGGCGTATGTACTTATCCGGGTTGCACGCGACTGATACGCTATCGATACAGGTGTGCTGAGCACAATAACCGGCAACGATGTTTAGTACCGGATTGTACCAAGTTTGCTCACTCAGGAGGAAAATGTATCGCTCATGGTGGAGGCTCTCGGTGTTCGGAAGATGGGTGCGATCGTCGGGCCAGATCACAGGGCAAGTGTTACGCGCATGGTGGAGGGATACGTTGTTCTCAGCCAAATTGTAACACTCGAGCCAAGTCCAAGGGCAAGTGTGTGGCTCATGGTGGAGGGACAATCTGCTCTGAAAGAGAATGCACTAAATTGGCTATTTCGAATGGGAAGTGCATTTCGCACGGTGGAAGGATGAACCGCTCGCTTCCAGAATGCGACAAAAGGGCTGAGCTTCGTGATAAATGCGTTGAACACAGTAAGGCAGATGAATGTGCGAAAACTGGGGACAGTGAAACACCTAAGAAGGAGCTGGACGAGACGACGATGATCTTGCGCAATGGACAACGTGTTAAACTCGCTCCGAGCTGGAGAAATGACCAAGAAGCGACGCAGTCTGAAGAGGAAGCGCTCGAGATGGTGTTGAGGTTGTCTGAAATCGAGTACTAGCCGACGTCATTAATTGCGATGGACATTTCTACACGAAGTGAAGGTCCGTGTAGCATATCTAAGATGAATATCAAGGCCACGAGTGTCCACGAGCCACATCGCTCCAACTTGAAGCTTCAGTTTTAGCTCCTCGACCTCTCCTCACAGTACGTAACCGCTGCATTACCAAGTCCGTCGTGATGAGTGTGGCTCCTCGTGCCGCTCCATCCATGACGGAGCGGTCCAGGCTCATGTCTCGCAGAGGAAGTCACCGAGATGAAGAGGAGATCGTTGTCGGTGCAGTAGTCGTCATGCTGAGCGACAAGGCGGAGGCTCAAAGTGCTGCTGCCTACCGCTTCCCAAGTGGAGACAGTGGACAGGACGATGCTAAGCTGATTTCCAGCGCTGCAGCCCAAAAAGAACCGAGTTTCATGGCTGTTTTGGCTCCGAACTGTGACGGAGCGATGGCTTCGCTGCAGAGTCAACCGCCAGGGACTTATCTCTTAGTAAAAGAAGAAGATTCCGCCATTGCAGTGTATATCAAGTTCCGGCAAGCAGTGAGAGCGTTGACGCTTGTGAAGGGCAAAGATGTGAAGAAAAGTGCCGACGCGATTCAACTGGTTAAGGTGCGGAAGAAAGACATGGATCAGACGCCAGTACACAACTTGCGCTTGCATTCGGAGGCGTATTTCCTAGTGGAGCATTGCTGGAGACGTTTCCTCCCTCAGGTCCAAGCGATTGTGTTTGAATTGTGCTGTGAATCACATCTGGATGAAGAGACCAAGCTGGAAGATTGGACGTTTGCGATGATCCCACCGTTGGCTTATTCTGTGGGGTTACTGCCGGAAGCATGTGGCTTTTACATTTTTATAGCGGCAGACGCGGTGATACAAGTTCGACAAGTGGAGTTTGATTTTAATAAGTTCGCTATTAACGTTGCAGATGGAACGCATAAGCCATCGGCGCTGCTGTTGGCGACGTCTTTCTCCGCCAAACGAACATTTGAACCCGATTTTACGTACGTTGCAAAACTTGTTTTGCGATTATTTTTTTCCGTAATGGACTGAAAGTACTCAAATACTATTTTTTTGTTTTAGGTTTGGTGCTATCCGTGACAACTTTTTAAGACCGGATCTCGTCATGCTGAAGGAGACGTCCGTGAATACGATTCCTTCGCAGCAAATTTCACTGCAGAGCTGCATCGATCTGAGCTTGAACGACGGAGAACTTGCGGTACTCAGTGCAACTGACGCTGCTTGCGGGTTAATTATGACGCACGAGCCTCTCCCCGACTCGTTTATAGCTGTGCTACATGAGATGCACGTCTACTTCGTGAATTCTTCCCTTCGTGATGGCTCTACGTCATCCTCCAAGCCTACACAATGGTCAGCACCGAAAATGAAACTAGCAGGCCGGATTATCCCAATTCTACTGGAACTTTTGATCGCTTCTGCTGCTTTTTCCGAGCCTTCCAATCAAGTGGAAGCTTACGCCGTCAACACGGAGAACATCAAGCGACTAGCTCTTGCGCAATTTGCCCGAGCGATGCGCTACGATATTCTCTTTATGACTGCGCGAAGCGATGACGCAGTGCTCTGTCGATTGACGCACCAGCTTTGCCAGTTGCTTGGAGCTCGAATTCGAATGCCAGCTGAGCTTGTGGACATTATCCGAGATCTTGTAGCTTTGTTTCCGGTGTTTTTAAGGTTATTCCTGCGAAACCAAGGCATTATACTTCTCTGGAGAAATCTTTATCATAACGATGTGGATAAAGACGCCAATTCCGGCTCGGAGCCAAAAAAATCGAGTTCCAAGTCATTTCGAGCGTTAATGCCGTCAACTATCGCTGTGAACACTCTGCCGGGTAAACGGGAGCGCAAGCAAAGTTTATTCGGAGTCACACGTAAACCACAAGCCAAGACACGGAAGTCTTTGTCCCTTGGAACGACTGTGACTTCGACTCCGTTTTTAACGTCGAAAGCTCTCGCCTTTTCCCGGCTCAGCCCTCTTTCCGTCCAAGTGTATCTTGGAATACATTTATGTGAAGGCTACTCCACGTTCTCCAATGTGGGGACAGAAGACCCAGTGTTAGCAAAGATCGCCTTCTGCTCGTGTGTAGGACGGAAATGTACAGAACCAAGCGCAACATTTGGAAATGCTGGAGGGAAGCCAAAAACGATGTGCGCTCGTAAGCGCCTGGGATCGTCTCCTAGACTGATCACGTATGAACTTCTGCTGCAGCTTTCCTTACACTTCCTGTACATTAAAACCCCGCTTGTGTATGGAGATCGAGATGTTGCACTTTTGTTGCGTTTGGAAGACGTTCATCACAATCTTTTCGCTGAAATTACCAGTATTATCCGCCGACGAACAGAAGCTCAAGATGCTAATACCCGAGAAGCATTATCCTGCGAGCTTCAGGTGGCAATTACTTGTGTATCCACACTTTATCGACTGGAAAGGAAACGCAGACAAGAAACAAGCGCTGTCGGGGACAAAAAATATGTCAGATTTATTCACTCCTTCCGAACGAAAATCCGAGCTTTGATCGAGAGATTAAAGCTGGATGCAAGCTCTGATAACGAAGGAACGGAAGGAGATGACGCCTTTCTGGATGCGTTAGCAGAGGTTTTCAAGTGGATCCCCAAGGCTTTTTTAAACGAGTGGATTGTGCTTTGTCTTCGAGATCTTTTTAGGTTAGTGAACGAACTTGATCGAGTCGCCAAACAGCCAGCAATGTCGCTATTCAAGCAGCAGCAGTATGTTCGTCATGGGTATGAACTTTGCAAGGTTTTTGCGGCCATGATAAGACGTACTAGTGATCCTGATCTTCAGACGATGCTGGTGCGAGTTCTCGGAATGGATTGCCCAGCTTTTATCTCTCTCCTTCGCTTCCTTTTATCGCCACATTCATTGGCATTGAACGGCGGGCGAGACGCTGTTTGTATCCAAGAGCACGTCCTCAATTTCCTCGGTGCTTTCGTGAATCTGGATGTGTCTTTACCTGTACAAACCGACTGGGAGTCGAAGAACAGAAATCCTAGTGAAGAAGGGAGTTTGAATGAAGACGCCGAGGTGATCGAACAGCTCAAAGGAGAGCTCTTAATCAGATTATTAGGCCCCCGTCTGACGATGGAAGATGAAGAGCAGAATGACCAGACTCTATGGGATTTTATGCTCGAGTTGATGTTCCCAGCCTTCGCAACGAACAACGTAGCAAGCTTCAACGCTGCTTCGTCCATGTTTGGCATGGCTTTATCCTTCCGATCGCCTTCCGTCCCGCCCATTTTACTTACCAGCATCTCCCGAGGTCATTTTCAGATGAAAGAAGCGTTTTTTCTCTTACAGCAAGCACTGTACACTGCTCAAGATGTGAGCTCTCCCATTGACTACGAGCACTGCGTTGCCAGCCACTGGCGTCGAATTGAGCAATACAGTGACCGTATTATTGAAAACGAAGGACAAGAAGAATCTGCAATGGTGTATCGAATAGTGGAGCTGAATTTCCGATGTTTAATCGTCCTGGCATGTCGGAGATCTCAATTACTAGCCATCCAAGACGCTTTCCTCTGTAATTACGTTCTTTCAGCTGTCTTGAAGCGGATTCAGCCCAAGGGAAGTCCTTCTAACAGTGATAAAAGGCGTGAAAACAGTGGATCTCTGTCTTCTGGTGAAGTTAGCAGCGTAATTCCAAGTTTACCTCCACTCAAGTTACGCCGTTCCAGTTGTGATAGCCCCGATGTACTTAGTATCTCGAAATTGTCCCTTTCAAGCCCGCACGCAAGTCCTCAGCACGATGCAGTGGATCTTGGACAGAATTTCATTCTACTTGAGCCGGGGCTTCACGCTTTAGCGATTGTTCTGGTGCTGACGTACATCATTGTCGATCCGAACCTAGAGATTGACGAGACAATCTGTCCACGTATATCTGTACCTGGGGGTGAGTGTAAGCCCAACGAGTTGCTTTGGAATCTACAGCAGCATTTAGCAGCCGTTGCGATGGACCAGAGACACTTCGAAGCTCTTACAATGGAGATTGAGGCACTGCAAGGCTTCGTGTCAACTGCTCGGCTGTCTGCTGTCCGGTTACTGGTCCGATTACTGTGTCCGGATCGCTTTGACTCGAACATTTACTCGGCTCAACTGGACAGTCGATACACACGGGAATATGTGGCGAAAGGCGCATTTTCTACGGTCTACCGACAACATCCAGCGCTTCCTGGACGTGAATCTGTTGCTGTCAAAGTTGTTGAGCACCAGAGACGAGCGGGGGAGTTATGTCCTCTGAGAGGTTTATACAATGAAATTTCGATTCTCTCGAAACTGAAAGGCGAGTTCGCAGCGACTCAACTGGTAGATTTTGGGAACCATCAGGCAGAGCAGAGTTTCGAGATCGTCATGGAGTATTGTCCCTGTTTACTGACAGAGTGGAGGGCTACCATCAACAGGAGCAACGACGAAGTGCCGTTCCGATCCTGCGTGGTGATGATCCTTCGAGCATTTGAGGAAGCATGTTACTGTTTAACACGCATCCACGAAGCGGATGTTTGCCACTTCGACATTAAGGTACCACGTTTTTTTTTTAATTTATACTGAAGTATATTGTTTTGCTGCAAGTATTAAGTTTTTCTGTGGTTTTAGAGTGATAACATTCTCGTTCGATCGAGTGCAAGTGAGCTAAGCCGCAGACTGTTAGAGAATGAAGAGGATTCAGAAGAAGGTGCACGTCCAGTTAACTTTAAAGGCTGGCTGTGTTTCGCTGATTTCGGCGAGTCGAAAGTTGTGAACGTCAATCGAGTTCCGGTACGAACGTTTACGTTTTCATCCTTCTCCTCGGGTGCTGCGTCACCTGTGGCCGTTCAACACCGAACAGAGAGATTCATGTCATTGACGCGAACACGAGGAACTGAAGCGATCAAAAGCCCCGAAGTCTTGAAAATCAAAGGAAGCGAGATTGAGGTGAAAGTCACTCTTGCTAGTGATACTTGGTCCTTGGGCTGCTTGCTGTACGAGTTAGCAACGCAGGAGTTGCTCTTCCAGAACGGTAAGGCTGCAATGACAGTCTTGGAGATACAGGATACGTACTAATTGTTGTCTTCTTGGTTGCAGACGACTGGGCAGGTTTGTACGCACATCTTGTCGTAACGCAAGACGTGCAAGTTTTGCGTGTGGACCACAGACAGAAGGTGTTCGCAGCATTAAATCCTACCTCGAGTGATGAAGAAGCAGTAGTGACGAACTTACTGGAGCTTTGCAGTAACATCTTGGTTCGCGATCCAACTCAGCGTCCGAAGCTGGAAACGATCGTCGCTCAAGTCCGCAAATTGATTAACGACGTGTACGAGTTACCTGTGACCGCCAGCGACCAGTCTTTTATCAGCAGTCTGTACCAGTCGAAAGAGGAGATCCCAACAGAAATCCAGCCTGCTCCAGTATTTCAGCCCTCTGCTTCTGTCAATTCCTGTCGTAAGCACGAAGAAACTCGAGGCGTGATCGTTCCAGTCCGCTTGTTCTGGAATTTCTTCTTCGCTGCTGAAGTAACGAGAAGTCAAAAGCCTCAAACTGTAACAAGTTGTGTCGGTAGTGGCTCTGGACCAGCCCACAAGGACGTTTTGAGCATGGATGCCTTCGAGGCCAAGTACGAAGTCTCTTTTGTCCATTTCGTGTATGTAAGTTGGCACGAACCGGAAGAATTGACCTCTCATAAATCCCCACAAGGTTTTATCCAGGAGCTCCACGAAGAAGAGCATCGAACGTGCTTCCAATTCAACTCTCGCATCAAATCAAATGGCGAAACGTTATTCCAGGAGCTCGTGCAGTATGCTACGCAGTATTTTCCGGTGATCCAGCGACGTCTTCGAGACGAGCCTGGCTGCGTTGTCTTTGTCGCTTTGGGAGACGTAGAAGACACGAAGGATCTCCAGGAAGTCTTAACCTGTATGTTGTTCTTCTTTCTCCGTGCTGCACTAGAAATGCCTGTATTTGACATTCTCAGCTACTTCGCTCGAGATTGCGCCCAGTTCTTCGAGTACCCCAAGCCCGAGTTCCTGCAACTTCTCCAAACGTACTCAGTAGCTCCCGTTGAAGACACTGCGAGTTGCTCAATGATTCAATGTCGATGTGGGGCAAGCGTTTTCACTGTCGAATCTGCGGCGTTAGCCGAAGCTCTCGATACTCAACACTGCACTTGCACGCGATCTGAAGAGACCATCACTCGTCCGGAAGAATGTTCGTGCTTTCACCCTTTTCGAGACAATTTCGACCTGGAAGATGACGTATACCCCATCGATAACATGTTTGTGCACGATAACGCTGAGGAACAAATCGTCCTGCCCCTGGAGACTCGAATTAAGCGAGGTGATCCAATCCGATGGGTCTTTATCGACTTATTCTCCGTTGGTCGTGCAGCATTTCGACTGTCAAGTGGGAGCTCAACGATTCTCACAGGTGAACGTGATCGTCGGACGTCTCGCTTCAAACTGCATCGACCTAGTAAATTCACTGGAGAGAGTTCTAGGTCACTGGAAGCTGCAAGGAATGCTACAGAGCCTCAAGAACTCCTGGAGATGCTCTTGCAAGGCCTGCATAGTCGTGGGAAGCTTTCTAGTGAGGAAGCTCCGTCTGACTCGTGGGAGATGTTCGAGTGCGAACTCTGTCGTCTGCCTATCTGTGCTCTGAGAGAAGACACACTCAAAGTTGCGGTCCCTGTACTGCATCCACGTACGTAACGATTAGGAAAACAAAGAAGAATCAACTTAAAGGAATGCAGTATCAAAGTTCTCAAACGGAAGAGTGTATTACTGTCTCGTACTACGTAGTATAAATACAACGGGCTCGATTCCTTTTGTGCTTATAAAATAAACGACGCTTCTGGGGGTCGCAACGTGCAGCTGTCCTTTGAGCTGCGGAAGGAACGTCTCATCGGTTTGGAGAAAGGGTTACTTGCTGCTGAACAGCGAAGGGTGGCTCAGGTTCATACTGCGGCGCCGCTTCAACTGCATCATTTGGTCGTCGTTCCGCGCCAGGATCTGCTTCACATTGCTGATGTACTCTTGGCACGGGCCCGGAAGATTCTGTCCGCCGTTGTTTTTGGCCAGCAACAGGCACTCGGAGTGGCTACGGCGACGACGGATCGCGTCATCGTTATGCGTGGACGGCGGAGCTGAACGGGGGCCGAGGGTGGGGCTAGACATGGGGCTGGAGTCCTGCTGCGGCTCCTGCGGCGCCTTCGAGTTGTTGTTTGTGTCCACGTGCAGACCCGTGGGCTGTCGCGCGTCCTTTAACGTGGTGGCCTGAAGCATCTCGCTGGTGTGGGAAAAACGGCGGGCGAACTCCATCTTGAAGAGTGTTGGTATTTGGCTTGGGGCTGGGGGTTGTGGCTGGAGCTGTGCGCACTTCGGGTCAAATTCGCGAATGAAGTGAAGTAAACGCCGAGCGGCGAGAGAGGAGCAGGTCAGAAAAAAGGAACCCTCTACAAAGCGATCCTGTTCAAAGCGATGATGATGGTGACGGCTTTCTAGAAATCGGTATCGGTTTAGAAAGGGGAACGACGTTGATTTGCTGTGGATAATTCATTTCACGTGTTGCGGATTGGTAGAAAAGAGTTTGGCGAAGTTGAACTTGTCAAACGCGGATGCTATTTTAGACGGCTGTTTGGCTCCTCTTCTAGCGAACGACCAGCCTGCACGGACGCCTTTAACGAGCATAGGAGGCCATTGACAATACGTTTCATGTACATGCTCTCGTTGCTCAACACCAGAATGGATCGAGTGATCTCTTTTGCGTGTCGAGCGATGACCAAGGCGGATTGAAGTTATCATTTCGGCTGGGGTCGTAAAGAGCCATGCAGCTCCCAATGCTGGTGTTTTGGCCGTGTTTGTAGCCCAGCCGGAGCTTTTTGCTGCTGTCACCGCCGCACGCTGCGAACAGACGCACGTGGCAGCCTCAACGGCTGCTCAGGATCTCCCAAGTGAGCAAGCAGAGCTGCGGCCACTTCGGGTTTTGCCGTTGCGAAATAGAAAAGGCAGGTTCAGGTCGCCCCGTCTGTGCAACAGCCGTTGAGCGGGGCATCTCCCAAGCAGAAATATGCCTGACCGGCTCGATTTTGCGGTGCTCTGGCCGGCCAAGATTTTTCCCGTCTACCCTCATACCGTCCTGCGTCGCAGCATGGGGCGCTTCTTGCGGCTACGCTTATCATGCGATGCCGAAGCACCGTTTCAACGCTAGCGGATTCCGCCGTTGGCGTTGGGGACCCTTGTGTTTTTATTTTTCACCCGGCGTGATTGGCTGGCTAAAGACAAGGACAGCTTCAAGGAGAATACTGTGAACAGTGGGAGGAGCATGGGAACGGGCGCACTAGCGCGTTTGACGACCAAAGTATCCGCTTGGTTCGCTATCCCCGCCGAGCGCTGCACACTCATCCACAATGATCCAGCGCTACATCTTTCCGCTGCCGAGAGGTGCTACATGAACTAGCTGCATCGACAGGCTCGGTCATCGACTCGACAAGACTCCGAAGTGCTGCAAACTCCCGTTGCTGAGCTGGTGAGTTCCATCCGGGGGATGAGAACTCGCGAACGGTTTCAACGTTCATCCCGTTCCGTTGGAAACGTACGCTTTTACTGCTTGCCTCATCCTGTTTTACATGGCGAAACTCGTCACTCATCAAGTTGCCTGGAGACGAACTAGAGGCACGAGCTCCGCGCCGCGAGGGTGAAGTTCGTGTTCGTGTCCCAGTCGCCCCACGGCTGCTTACCTGTCCGTAAAGCAATCATTCACCGCAATCAAAGAGGTTCATTCGTCATCCAGCATGGAGTAACGTCGGCATTTCAGTTCTTGGTCTCCACACGTTGAAACGACCGCTCGAATGCTGCCAAGAAAATGGTCGTGGCAAGCTACATATGCTCGCTCGAAAGCTCTCGATCTGAAAGGGTTTAAAAGCACGCGCAGAGAGCCCAGTCCACGTGATCGTGGCCCCCAACATACCCAACGTCCTTGGGGACATGAGCAAGAACTTGTCGGTAGAATTTTGTCGGTAGCCGCAATCCGGTGCACAAACGCTTTACCGCCACCCATTTCGACGGTCTACCGACATTTCGGCGCAGAGACCAGCGATCATCGCGCATTTATCGCGCTTGTTCCGTCCTGGCACGCGCTTGCGCGATCAATTGGCGCATTCACGCACCGGCACCGGTAAGCAGAGCTGATGGGATGCCACCAAACTTTGGGCCACAGCTCAAGGCAGAAGCCAGCCGCGGCGCGAGGTTGAGGCAGGCTGAAGGCGTTGACGTCGATTCCTGCACTAGGCTGAAGTTCAGGCTGAAGTTATGATCAGTTGAAGTTGCATGGACGCGGATTACCGCGCGGCACTGACACGAACTGCGCGTGTGAAGCGCAATGCGAATGCCTCGAAATGACCGAGCAATTACCGATTAAAATCGAAGAGATCTCCTAAACCAACACTCACCGGAGGAAAATGACACAGTGATGGATCTAACGCACTACTAGTATAATATTCCCTTCTTTATGCATCTAAATTGCACCAGCACAAGGCTCAAGCCCAGTGCTAGTACTGTAGTTATTGACGTCACTCATAACGTGTAGACGACTACGCCGCGAACGGGTTCAGGGGCGTTGCAAACTCCTCGTCGTCGCTTGGGTCGGTGCCGAACGAAAGCACGCCGTTCTTGTCCTTGCCGCCGAGAGCAGCGCCGGTTGTGTTGCCCTTCGCCGTTGTGGGTGAAGGCTTGAAGTTGTGCGGTGCAGCCAGCGGCTTCGGGGGTGGCGCAGCGGGTGCGCCACCTCCAAACAGCGAGAAAACGCCACCGAACAGCCCTGCACCCTCGTCGTTTGGTCTGTGAGCTGCCATCACCTTTTGCTGCTCCTGTGGAGTGAAACTCAGCAGTGTGGAGATGACAGGCACCAGTTGCTCCTTCTCGCTCGGCACTTGGCTTTCAATGTACTTCATAATGACGTTTTTGAGGTACTGAACAGAGCAAAACACGATCATTGTGAGCTACATGTAACTTGAAGTCAATAGCACTAACAGCACGGCTTACCTCAATGTTGATCGCCTGCGTAGAACGCTCGGTGAGTTCTTGCAGACGCTGATTGTGTTGATTGGCCTCTTCCAGCAGTGCCGACGTGTCTTCGTACTAAATCCACAACATACCATCAATTAACACCACATTTCTCAAACATTGTCAACAAATTTGTAGCGTACCTTCTTCTGGAAGAGATGTGACGCTGTTTCCAGTTCGTTTAGCTGGAATTTCAACCTGCCAACTTCATCTTCGTCTGTTTGGGACTTGGAGTGCTGGTCCACGCCATTAGCCGGAGCCATCTTGGACGCAAGAGGGATCGGACACGAGTCCGCGACGGCTGCAGCCATGTGCTCGCTCTGCTCCTCGATCGACGACTGGTGCAGGAAGCTGTTGTTACCGTCCGAGTCGAACGAGCGCGACGAAGACGCTGTTGAGCGCCGCTCCTTCTCAGTCGGTGAGTAAGTAGGCGAATACGAACGCCGGCCAGCCTCGTTCGTGGCGAGAGAAGCAGCGGCAGCAAGTGCCGCCTGCAGTTGCTTCGACAAGTCGCCGATCTCCTCTTCCTTCGTGTGAACTTCCTGTTCCATAGACTCGGTTTGCGAACGGATCTCCTCCTTAAGAGAGACGATATCTTGGTTTAGAGCTGCATTGCGCTCCGAAAGCTGCTTGATCTGAGCTTCAAGAGGCTGTCGGCCATTCTCCAAGGCTTCCTCAAGACGATTCACTTCGGCCTTCAAGCTATCTATTTCCAACCGCAAGGTAGCTTCCATAGATCGTTTCTCAGACTCGAGCGCTTCGCGTGCGCTTTGAGCAAGCGCGTCTCCAGCACTCTCGACCTCAGCCATTCGTTTCCTAGTATCCTCGAGCTCCGTTTCAAGGGTGCTTACTCGACTCTTCGCAGAGATCAGTTCCTGCTCCAGCTTGGCTGTTGCCTGGGAAGTCTTCTTCAAATTTAGCTTGTTCTCACTCGACGCCTTCTTGAGTGCAGTGTGAGCGCGCTTCTTGTACGTTTCGAGTGCAGCCCGAGCTGCGTTGGCTCCTTCTGTCTCAGCTTCCACTTGAAGCTTCAACTCGGCAATCTCCTTCTGAAGACCCAAGCTGACGTCTGATGCTAACCGGAGCTTCTCAATCGTTTCATTAGCTGAGGATAACTGCGATTCCAGCTCCATCCGTTCAGCTTCGTGCTTCTGGGTGGCCTCCTCATGGTTACTTCCAGCTTGATCGTGCTTGAGTTCGAGATGCTGCACATGTTCAGCCATTTTCACTCTCTCCAGCTCAATACTTTCCGTCAGTGCTGCAAGGGATGTCTCCAATTCAGCCACCTTTAATGCTGCAGTTTCTTCACGGGCAGCAGAAGTCTTCAGGAGCGCCTCCTTCTGTTCGTGCAATGCCACATCGTGTTGCTTCTGCATTTGGGCCAGTTCGTCGTCGTACGCTAATACGCGCTTCTTGAAGGTCTCCATCTGGCTTTCACGGTGTGCCTCAGCTCCTGCAATCTTCTCTCCAGCTTGACGCAACTCTTCTGCCATTGTGTTTGATTGTTCACAGGCTGAAGCGAGTTCAATTTTCAACGCTTCAAGTTCCTCCACAACAGCAGCCTTTTCACCACTCAATTCTTCATATGACGTCTTCAGAGCGTCATTGGTACTGGTCTGTTGGGTCAATCTGTCCTGCAACTCATGCAGGTGCACCTTTAGCCGCTTGTATGCTGCCATCACCTCTTCCAACTTCGATTTCAGCGTTGAAATCACCTCGTCCTTCGCTGCTATGTCGGTAGCATGGGTTTCTTCCATGGCTGCCCTTTGTTCACGAAGTCTAGCTACCTCAGTTAAGGCGGCGCCGGACGACTCCGACAGCGACACAGCCTGTTCTTTGAGAGTCACGATTTCTTGTGCAGCGTTGGCTTTTGCAGCTTCAACTTGATCGTGGAGCTGTTTTTCCAAACGGGTTACTTGGCTCTCAAGATTCTCGAACTGGCAAGTAGTATCCGACAGCTTTGTCGTCTCCGCTTGTAGTTTTTCTTCAAGTTCGCGAACGATATCTTCTTGAGACTCGATTCTCTCGACAAACGCAGCATTGGTCGTCGTCAATTCAACAACCAGGTTCTCCTTTTCCTGTAAAGTCAACTTCACAGTACATAACGCATCCTCGGCAGCATCAAAAAGGGCCTCCGTCTCCGACAACTTCACACGAATCGCCTCCAGTGTCTCCACCGTCTGCGACTCCGACTCCTTCAGACTGCGGACCGTCTCCTCTGCTGCCTGGGCCTCGGTCTCACGCTGGTTTCGCAGCTCCTGCAGCTCACTCTCCAACGACTGGATGCGTTCCTGTAGACTATCGACCTCTGTGCTTTGGGCATCGCGGTGTGACTCCATCTCGCTCAGGGCCTTGCTCGCAGCCTCGCGTTCCTCGTCGGCAGACACCACACGCGCCTCCGTCTCCGACAACTTCACACGAATCGCCTCCAGTGTCTCCACCGTCTGCGACTCCGACTCCTTCAGACTGCGGACCGTCTCCTCTGCTGCCTGGGCCTCGGTCTCACACTGGTTTCGCAGCTCCTGCAGCTCACTCTCCAACGACTGGATGTGTTCCTGTAGACTATCGACCTCTGTGCTTTGGGCATCGCGGTGTGACTCCATCTCGCTCAGGGCCTTGCTCGCAGCCTCGCGTTCCTCGTCGGCAGACACCACACGCGCCTCCGTCTCCGACAACTTCACACGAATCGCCTCCAGTGTCTCCACCGTCTGCGACTCCGACTCCTTCAGACTGCGGACCGTCTCCTCTGCTGCCTGGGCCTCGGTCTCACGCTGGTTTCGCAGCTCCTGCAGCTCACTCTCCAACGACTGGATGCGCTCTTGCAGACTGTCGACTTCAGATGTGAGCTTGCTGATGTCGGCTTCTTTATCCGTCAGATTTGATATCGCTGTGGTGTACTCTGCAGTCAAAGAAGCTAAGCTAGATTCGGCCTCGCGCAGTTTTTGTCCAACCGAATCCAGAGACGCTTTCACCTCGGCTTCCGAAGTTTTCAGCGCACGAATGGCCTCTTCAGCTGACTCCAACTCGGCCGAATATTGTTTTTGCTGGTTCTCCATCTCGTCCTTCAAGGTTTCGATGCTTGTCTTCAGCTCTTCGTTTTGACCGCTTAAAGATTCGCGTTCGGTCTGTACGTCACCAAGCGCCTTGGTAACCATATCATACTCAGCAGTCAGTGCAACCACACGTGCCTCGGACTCCGCCAACTCCTTTTGAGTTAACTCTAATGACTCCGTAACACGCTTTAGCTCCTCCCTTAACCCCTGCACGGCTTCCTCTGCGGCTTGAGCATCCGCAGCGCTTTTGCTTCGTAGAGTCTCCAGTTCTGTGGTTGCTGATTGACTCTTCAGCTGCAGCTCGCCATGTTCAGAGCTAAGGACTTCCAGAGTCAGATCTCTCTTGCTGAGGGTTTTCTTTGTGGCATCACGCTCTTCGACGAGAACCATCACACATCCTTCCGCCTCTGCTAGCTCTTGACGGAGAGCTGCCAATGTTTCTGCTTCCTCCGCTTCAGCACTCTTCAGGCTTTTGATCGTCTCGTTCGCAGCTGCCAGCTCGGCCGAACTCGTTTCGCGGAGCTCCTTCAGCTCAGCCTCTAAGGCATCCACCTTCTGCTGTAAATCCTCCTGAAGCGCACTGAGTGTTTCTTGCGTCGACATATTTTCATTCAAAGAAGTTCGAGTGGCATCACGTTCCTTTTCCAGCGCTGTAACACGCAGCTCTGATTCTGTGAGTTGCTCTTGAATAGACTGAAGAGATTCCTCAGCTTGAGCCGATGAGCCCTGCAGACTACGAACTGTTTCCTCTGCTTGAGCCTTGGACTCCTCGAGATCACGAAGCATCTCCTTCGTGGCTTCAGAATCAGCTGAGGTTTTGCTTCGCAGCGTGTTAAGCTCGTTCTCCAACTTCTGAGCTGCTAAGTCGAGCTCTCCTTGCTGGGAGGTCATCATTTCAATCTTCAGATCTCTCGCGGTTATTTCCTTTCTTGCGGCATCTCGCTCTTCCACCAACACCATAACGGCAGACTCGGCTTCAGTGAGGTCATGTTTGACCGAGTCTAGGGCCTCGGTCAGCTTCGCCTCCGTATTCTTTAGAGCTTGAATCGTTTCTTCAGCAACACCAGCCTCTTCGGCACGTTTCTTCTGCAAGCTCTCGAGCTCACTACTCAACCGGTCGACCTGCAGCTGCAACTCTTCGCGCTGGATAGTCAACTGATCATACGCCGTTTGCTTCTCTTGCAGTAACATCTTCACTGCATCACGTTCCTCGACCAAAACAGCAGCACGTGACTCGGCTTCAGATAATTCGTCGCGGTTGCTTTGCAACGACTGCAGCGCCTTCTCCGCCATCTGTCTCAAGACAGAGATCTTGTTCTCCAGTGTTTGATTCTCTGCAACTTGCGACTCCAGTTTTGCTGCCACCTCCCCACTAGCGAGTTTGTCAGCCTCAGCACGTTCGCGGAGTTCAGAGAGTGCAGCCGTGACTTCCTCCTTCTCCGCGGTGCTTTGTCCCAGTTGAGCCTGCAAAGACTCCATTTGCGCCGTAACTTGTTCCAGTTCATCGCGTAACTTCGACGATGTCTCGTCTAAAGTTTGTTCAAGCTTGACCTTATCTTCCTGGAGAGCAGACACATTTTCTTCAAGTGACTGCTGCAACTCCGTCAGATTATCCTTCTCTGCCGACAGGGTAGCAATTTCACTGGTTGCATTCTCTACTCGCTCCTCCAAAAGACTCAATTGCTGGGAGCTTGCCTCATTTGCTGCTTCAAGATCTGTTTTCTGCCCTTCAAGTGAGTCGAGCTTGGATTCCAGATGCTCGATTGTCCTTTCAAGCTTGAAATTCTCGTCATCCAATCCCGATTTTTCTTCTTCGAGCATGTAGAGACGCTCCCTCAACTGGTGGATGTCCTCTTCAGATCTGTAAACAGTTTCGTCCAGCCTCGCATGGAGATCCTGCTTCTCCGCCTCAATTTCAGCGATCCTGTCGGCGAGCTCGTTCAACTGCTCCTCAAGCTCTTCGTTAGCAAGCTCCTGAGAGTCAGCCATCGCAGCCTTCTGCACTTCGGACTTGGCGATTTTGTCCTTCAGCAACGAAATTTCATTGAACAACCGGCTGCGCTCGTCCTTGAGCATGTTTGTCGTCGTCTTGAAAGCTTCAAACTCGATCGCCTTCTCTTCGAGCTTGCCTCGGCTGCGCTCAAGCTTTGACTTCGTTTTGGCAAATTCATCTGCCAGCTTCTCACGCTCTTCCTCGACCGACCGGAGCTGCTCTTCAATCGTGGCAATGAGAGCAACCTTCTGCTCAAGTTGCTGCTCCAATTCGGTAATTTTGTCTTCTGCAACAGACAGCCGCGTCTCAAGGTCTGCCTTTAATTCCATCCGCTCTTGCAGCGTGGACTCCAGACCTTGCTTTGCTTCGTAAGCAACTTGAAGCTTCTTTTCCATCTCGATCATCTCAATCAAGGCCGCCTCAAATTCCCGTCGCTCTGCATCCAAAGAGGCGCTGTTCACAGTGCAAGTTGGGCCACTTGACTTCGACACTGCCACTAGCTTCTTTTCGAGGGCAGTAAGTTGTTGTTTCTGCTCCAAAAAGTCAACCTTAGCTTGGACTAATGAAGAGCGCAGTTCTTCAACCTCACGATCCTTCTCCTGCGACTCATCTGGCTCAGTTTTGGTGTCAGCTGCAGCGTGCAGCTCACTAATCCGCTCCTCCAAAACATCGTTTTCGGTCTTGATATCCTCCAAGTCACGCTTGATCTTGCTGTTTTCCTTTTCAGCCTTGACCACGGCATTGTTTAAGTCAGCGACGACGGACTCAAAGTCTTCCTTCTGCATGGTACAAGTCTCAAGATGATTGCGTAGCTCCTCGGATTTCGTCTTGAGGTCGGTTTCAAGTGTCTGGTTAGCAGATTCCAGGGATGCGAGCTGCACTAGCACCGTATCTACCTCCGACGATTTCTTTCGGTGTGTCTCCAGTAGTTCTTCGTGATCCAGCTTGAGCTTCGATACACTGTCGGCAGTTTTCGCTACCTCGAAGATCATTCGCAAGTTTTCAGCTTTGCAGGCTGCCATTTCTGCCTCAACAGCGTGCAATTCAGCCCTCGTTGTTTCCAACTCGCATCCAAGTTCTGGTAAAGCTCCATTACTCTCCACAGTCTCGCCATTAGATATAGCACGTTCACCGGAGGACCCAGATTTGTCAGTGTCCGAGCTCGCAGTCCTTGCTCTGGCTACAAGTTTCTCGATTTCACTAGCACGAGCCTTCAGCGCAGTCTCACACTCTTCGAGCCTTTCTACCAGCAGGCGGTTTTCCTCCTCGTACTTGTATATCCTTTCCTGGAGAGTTTCCGCTTCGCTCTGACGATGCTCCACATCTGGTTTCGTTGTGCCATCTAATTGAGATTGAATTTGCTTCAAGTATGGTTCCAGCTCCAATAATCGAGAGCTCTGTCCGGTTTCAGCTTCAGATTCTGTTAATGCTGGTTGTCCGATCTGTAACGAAGCAGCCAACTGCTTGATCTTTGACGTCGCCACACAAAAATCGCCATTTAGCTGTTGCGTTTGTGTCTGCGCATCGTCAAGCTGCCCCGTTACTTTGTGAGTTTCAGCCTTTAGTTCCTCACAAGCTCGTCGGTGCTCGTTTTCCATTGTGACAAGCGACGCGGAGTGCTCTTCAGCCACACGTTCAAGCTCTGCGCGAAGTTCATCCACTGTCTTGCCCAGTTCAGTCCTTTCAGTAGTCAACAATTCGTACTTTTCCTGGAGCGCCTCCAACTTCGATTGTAGACTTCCTGCTTCAGCAACAGCAGCGCTGACAGCCTCACGGATAGCCTGTTCTTGGGGAGCTTCGGCGGCTGCGAGCTGTTCCGTAAGCATCTGAATCTCATTATTCTTCGTATCAAGAAGCGACTCGATACTCGCGTAGGAAAGGTCGATGCCAACGTGTACAAGTAGCTTTTCCCGAATATCTGCGACGTCAGTGAGCTCTGCCGCAGTTTTATCGTTGACTGCAGTAAGAGTCTTAATCTGTTGCTCAAGCTGCAGCTTCTCCTGCCGCCATTTATCCGCGCTAGCTGCGAGTTCCGCCTCTATAGCTTTAATCTGTGTCTCCAATTCTGCAGAAGAATCCGTGCCCTGCTTGTTCTTGAGCTCGTCATTCTCTCTCAACACCTGGTTCAATTTAGACGCCACTTCCAGGTAATTCTGCTCTGTGTCGTCTTGTTGCTGTCTAGCTCCCGCAACCTGCTGCATCAAGTCCTCCACTTTGCTATGCAGCGATTGATTCTCCTGCACCAGCGTCTGTGTCTCCTTCTCCTGCTGTTGTTTATCCTCCAACATCGCAGCTACTTGACTCGTCAGTCGATTGTTCTCCTCCTGAAAGACCATCACTCTAGCTTCTTCCTGCGAGAACTTGGTGGTAAGCTCTTTAATAGCCTTCTCATCTGTCTCCTGTTGAGCCTGCAGCTCCACCTGAAAGGCCTCCACCTTGGATTGAGCCAGCATCAGCTCTCCTTCCTTGCTTTCTAGCTGCTGCTGTATGGCTTGATAACGAGTCACAACTTCTTGGAGTTTCGCCACAATGTCCTGCTTTTCCTCGTCTTTCAGTACATTTTCAGCGCGCGTATCGTCCAGCTGCTTCTTCATCGCCTTACCGGCCACTACGGCCTTCTTGAGCTTGTCGATGAGCTCCCGCTTCTCCGTCTCGAGACGCTGCAGCTGCCCGTCGTCTTCTGTAGCAGATTTAGCACAAGTACGCAACACGTTGACAGGCTGATGTGAGCTAAATGGAGGCAATAAAGGCGGAGGATTCCGCGTGAGCAGGAAAAGGAACGAGCGCGCAGCCCAACGAGATGCAAGAGGACACGCACCGGACAGCGCAGCGGCGGTAGCAGCCTCGGGCTCCTCCGACATCATCTTGCAACTGTGCCGCGTGGACGGGATAGCGAGCTGGAAGTGAGCATTTCTACCAATCCTGGGCGAGGAGGGAAGAAAGGGCGGAATCAGTGGCGACAGGTGTAAAACCGGGGATGGTACTTTATTATGGGTAAAATTGCATTTGGAGAACCTTGAAATGGGTAAATGGTAGAGTGGTAGAGTATGGACCTGTATTCGCCGCCATGTAGGTACTTGTATTTCTTCAGTTCGAAGCTGTACATTGTGCGCAGGCATGCAGCGTCGTGTGTTGGGTCTTCAAACAGTACATTTGTACTACACCTGCTTTAGGTCCGACATCGATCGAAAAAGAACCCGTTCAATAACTACATGCACAGCAACGCAACAACAGTATACTTGAAGAATGTATGCTGCGATCTTCCCGTGTCCTTTCGTAGATGTAGCCATTTCACCGCACACTGGACCGGATACCGGAGCTGAACTCTTGAAGTTTTGCGCTCTTCCTGCAGCGATTCCTGAGTGCATGATGAATACCAAAAGCCACGCATTTTTCACCAGCATTATAAACTTTAATTGGTAGACGTGTAGCACGTGAGCTTGCCAGTTTTGTTTGCCTCTCCTCTAATCTTGTCCTAGTGGTTGGTGCACTCCAGTCTCGGAAGTTCTATCCAGCCAGCGGTACGGAGTGCCTTCAGGAGACTTAAGTATCCTCTCTCTGTCCACATTGTCCAGCATTCGCTCCTCAAGTGTTTCCGCAACGTAA
Source organism: Phytophthora multivora (assembly GCA_001314345.1). Classification (NCBI taxonomy): domain Eukaryota; phylum Oomycota; class Peronosporomycetes; order Peronosporales; family Peronosporaceae; genus Phytophthora; species Phytophthora multivora. The sequence continues at coordinate 25,624 of LGSM01000419.1, forward strand.
CGCGAGTTGAGTAGTGGTCAGCTCTGATGCTGGATCCCTAGTGTTTCTTCACCACTTCCATCCAACGAATGTTTGGGTTCGTAAAAGCCACTGTTGTCATCCAGCTCCGGATCCTCTTTAGAGGTCCATCGGACAGCAGAATCGTATTCCTCTTTTCTCCATCAGCTTCTTCTACGAAGTCGTCGATTGCTCGTTCATTACGAAGCTTAATCCCAACGTCGCCGTGTTCTTTAAAGGCAATGGATTCTTTCAACTTGCCTCCTTCGCAGGCTGCCACAATGACCCACGTGTCTTTTCCTTCCATCTCCTTCCGATAGCGAAAAATAAGCATAAAAAATGGACTTGCCTAAACAGGTACAATACTCGATGAATACAATCCCAAAACCAGCAAGTTACTACCAAACCTATAGTGAGCACTCGGCTAATCATTGATTGAAACAGGCCAGAGACACTGCAAAGAGAATACTAGTAGCTGGCTAGGACGAGCACCGTCAGCGCATCTCAAAGCACGTTACACAATATGCTCGAACATTCCTTAGCTAAGGGGTAGATAGATAGCGTGGGGATGTTTGAGCTATTGCTTAACAGTCCGATAAGTTTTTCGAGTTTTGTTTTTTGGGATTTGGATTTTCCTTAGAATTTTCCAAGGAGTGAGTCGCACTTGTTTTCAGTCTCAAAACGCAAGCAGTATCCCAACGGTATTATCCAAAAAGCCAAAATGAGCCAAGAGCAGCCCCCAACAAGAAGCAGAAGAACTTCTGGGAGGTAGAACTGTCTGCGGAGGAATTGGAAGAAATCGTGGAGGAACGTGTGGGGACGAACATCGACGAGGTGCTGCTCCTGCCGTTTGTAGACAAGTACAGAATTGGCAAGTACTACCTCAATCGCCGCTGCTACGATAAATACTACAAGTTGGTGAATGACATGTTGAACAACCAAGAGCGGTGTGTGACTGTGACGGGAACACCAGGTCGGGCCGCTATACTTTAGTAGCTAGCAGGATTTTGGTTTGTTGCTGACTTGCGTGTGTTGCGTTCTCCTATTTAGGCGTCGGCAAGTCCATCTTTTACGCCTATTTCTTCAAGCGCTTTCGGAAAGAGATGAAAGGGAAAAACACGTGCATCGTTGCGGCGGCCAACATAAGAGACGAGTTGGTAAGTGCAATTGCCTTTGGAGACGACGACGACGATGGTGTATGGCGTTTCAATGAACAGGATATCGACGATTTCATAGCAGGAGCTATTGGAAGCGGAAAAAAGGTGGTGTTATTGTGCGATGGACCTCCCAAGAGGATTCGTGGTGGGATTCAAACGGTAGTCTTTACTCGGCCATACGTGGAATGGATGAGAGCAGTGGAGAACGACAACTGCACACTCTGGCTGCCTCTTTGGGAAATGTCAGAGCTTTTTGAAGGCGCAGAATTCATCGGCTTAAGAAGCCAGACGGGTCTCCCATTGGTGACGATACTATCGAGGAGAGGTTTGATATTTTTGGTGGTGTGGCCCGCGAGTGCTTTTTACCTACGGAAGATCTAGTCGAGCAAAAAAAGCAAGAATTGCTGGCGGAGATCGCTCAAATTCGACCCCAGAAGAATTTAAGAGACTTGCCAGACAGGGATGGACCCGCGATAGTTTCCATGGTATTTTCCATTTTGTGCCAGCGAAGGATGGGTTATCGGCCACAACTGGACTCGCGTCTCCGTTTGTTGTGGAGAATCTCGGGAAGATATTGATGAAAACGGCAACATTGGGCACGGAGCCTTTGTGGAAGTCTGTTAAAGATGTGCCGGGAGGTGAGGCGCTTGCTGAGTGGATCTTCAAGGAGGGTGTGCATGCACAATTAGCGCGGGGCGGCATACTGGAGCTACGTCCGCTATGATTGAGATCGGATGGCGCCGCAAAGAGATTCCCAGCATCTGTCTGATCGAAGTAGTGGACTTTTGAAAGCAATCCATCGTGAGCTAGTATAATGGTGCCGCGTATGCATATTTTAGGTGAAGAGTTTTAACGAATACTTGTACTCCTTTGTGTCCATTACTAATACCCGATCTCGGACACTTCGCATATGATGTTTCTTTACTCGCTGCTGCCTTATGATGTTCTTTGTAGATGGAGTCCTAATTCAGATGTTAGAATTCGTTATTGGTGTCTCCATCTTTGGAGGCTGTAAACGTAGTTTAGCGTCAACTGTTATTAATTAAGTACAGAATCAAATTAACTAATAGACTTAACGCAAAGAGCGATGTCCTAGCAGGCCAGAACGACCGAAGGTCCTCTACAGGCAACGGTGCTTCCCCAATAAAGAACCCCGACGACTGCATGATAAGAAATTATGTAGTGAAGCGTTCCAGACGAAAGATGGCATCTTCCTCCGACAAGAAAGTTGATACTTTCTTGATCAGCCGAGATTCTTCCAGACCATCGTGGGGCAGTGACGAATACTTAGTAATGGTTTTCGCCGTAGGAAAGCGGATTCTGGAGATCAGTCAAATCTTGAGCCCTGAAGAATTAGTGTCTGTCGGGATTATTCCTCCTTGAAGCGATTCATCTGACAATACAAATGTCCGAGATCGACAATTAGTGATGGACACGGCTTTGTGGCTTCAAACCTAAAATATTCATCAAAATCCAAAAATGCAAACTGTTGATGGAAACAGTTCTAAGGAACTGCGAGTGGTACTTATGAAATGTTGAAGGTTTCGATGCTTTCACATAAAAATATCAAGCCAACAAATATCGATTTGTTTCGTTTTGTAAAGGGTATTATACTACAATACGGGAACATATTATTTTATTTGCTAGAATCTCAATTTTGCTAAACTAAACTCTAAGAACTGCGGGTAGGCAGTTTATATCAGGTGTTCTTTATTGGCATTGAGGTAAAATACTGCACTTCAGTCGCGGCCAAATGAGTCAAGCACCACCTAGCAAGAAGCAGAGGACACCTAAGGCCGGCGAAGAAAGGAAGAAGACTTCACCGCTGGAGAAGCTGGAAGAGATGCCGCTTTTACCACTAATGGACGCTGGTGAAGTCAAACCAACCTTGGAGGGGGCGGAAGTAATGGACAGCGAAGGTTCGAAGCTGAACGGGTTGGGAGAGCTACCGTCCCTGCCGTTCGTGAATGACTACGATCTTGGCCAGTACTACTACATGCGCAAGTGCTATGATGAATACTACAAACTCGTGAAGGGCATGTTGGACGACGAGGAGAAGTGTGTGACCGTGACGGGGACACCAGGTTGGGCGTCTACGTACTATGCTGTAGCTGATCTTTCGTGTGATGCTCACTTAGTTATGTTGTGTAGGCATTGGCAAGTCCATCTTTTATGGTTATTTTTTTCAGCGCTTTAGGAAGGAGATGGAACGAAAGGATACTTGGATCATTGCGGCGGCCTACAAAAGGGGCAAGTTGGATGGTGCCATCGGCTTTAAAGACAACGACGACGGTGTAAGGCTTCACAACGGAGGTAGGATCGACGGCTTCTTGGAAGAGGCTGAACAAGAGAAGAAGAATGTGCTGATATTGTCCGATGGGCCTCCCAGCAGGACCTGGGG